>JANHAO010009228.1:0-18586 GCA_026873985.1 Saraca asoca
TTTTTCTTTCTTCCATGCATTCTTCTTGTATCTTTTCCTTGATCCAAATGTATCTTCACTCTTCAAGTTTCCTTCTTCTTTTCAAGCCTTTTTGTCATCCTACATGAAAAATACAAATCAAGAGCAGTATCTAGGATAAAATATGAAATAATAGCAAGAACACTAGGAAAACATAAAATACTATAATAAAATGGACTAAAACTATCTTATTTTTATGCACTTTTTCCCACTTATCAAGGTGCCACAAAGGTATTCTTCAAACATCAAATGCCCTATTTTATTGAAAGATTTGAAATTAGTTAGTTTGAAGTCTCATGATTGTCATGCTTTAATGTAACAACTATTACTAGTGGCTATCCGATCAATATTGCCTAAACATGTGAGACACCCATTACTAGACTTTGTTTTTTCTTCAATGCAATATGTAACAAAGTCACCCTAAGAAATTGGATGACATGTAAAGGGAAGTTGTTGTTACACTGTGTCAACTTGAGTTGTATTTTCCTCCTTCCTTTTTTGACATCATGGTGCATCTATTTGTTTATTTGGTGAAAATGATAAAACTCCATGGACTGATTTATTTAAGATGGATGTAGTCGTTTGAGCAATACATGGAAATCCTAAGAGGGTATGTAAGGAATCAACATCAACCTAAAGGATGTATTGTTAAAGGCTACATAACTAAAGAGGTAGTTGTGTTCTATAGTGAATACTTATCAAATGCAAAAGCGGTTGGAGTTCCCAAGTCTTGTCATAAAGGAAAATTACAGGTAAGGGTATATTGGGAACCTAAATAGAGAGCATCAATTGTGAAATATGGGTACAAGCACACCTTTATGTCCTACATAATACTAAAGAAGTGGGCCTTACTTGAATGAGCACATGACCCTTATAGGAGAGTAGAATCATGAACTATAGGTACAAGTTGAACACAACTGGTCTTTCATCACTTGTTTCTTGAATCAAGTTCATTTTTAGTTAGCACAAACACTGAATGATATTTCTAAGACTATAAGATGGTTAGCTCACAGGCTTTCCATAGAGATATGACATCACTGGGTATTCTTTCTACATAAAAGAATAGGATGATAGGAGCATTATGCAAAATAATAGGGTTACTTTGGTGGTTTAGTCAATGCATGTTTTTAGTCCTAAAGATAAAAACCTTGTATACATGAATGTTAGATTACGAGGTCATTGAAGACATATGGGAGCTTGACTACATTGAATTTAGGGTGACTATGTTTCAATGTAAATGAGTTGAGCACAACAACGACATCCAAGTCAATGAGTAAGGGTTCATGATGGTGGATCTTAATAGGAAGGGTCATAAGGGGGACCTATTCATAATGACACCCCTACCAAAACACTTTTTTTATATCAGAAACCCTACTGATAAAAGGTGGTTTGTAGCTCTTCAAAGGAAGAGACAGATTGTTAGTGATGGAGATGAAGAAGACATAAGTAATGCCCTCTTTTCTCTCCAAGACTACATCCAATGAATGATGAAGGCAAATTGGAGGAGTTCCACATGTGAGATGATTATGGTGAAGGGATATAGGTTGAAGATCCTCTTAGAGAAAAACTAGGAAAAATTATAGGTAATTGATTGTGTGTTTATTGTATATGTAGACAACTATATAATTTTTAGTTTAGATGCTTATACTTGATATATTATTTGTTTATTGTCCATATAGGCAACTAGCTATATAAATTTTAGTTTCGATGCTTATACTTGATTATGTGTTTTTTGTACGTAGCCAACTAGCTATATGATTTTTAGTTTAGATGCTTATACTTGATTATGTGTTTATTATATATGTAAGCAACTATTTATTTTTAACATGTTAATTTTGTATAAACTTATAGTACCTTGAAGGAAATTAAAGTCCTTACACTTAAGAAGAAATTGACAACAATTCGAGATCTTAGATTATGTTGTCTTGAATTTTAACATGTAAGTTTTCTCTTGAATTTTTTGTTGATCCAATAAAATGTTTGAAGTTGTTGAAATTGGGATTGTGTTTGGTGATTGGAGATTTTGGTCCGATGGTTATTTTTGTAAAAATGTAGCTAGTAGTAGTTTTTTTAAAGAAAAAATGCCAATTTTTTTATACAAAATCGATGTCTTTAGTGGTTGAAAAAAGATCTCAGTTTCATATAAAAATCTGATGTCTTTAGTTAGCAAAAAAATATCAAGTTTTTATATAAAACTGACGTCTTTAGTGGTTTTTAAAGTTAGTTCCCTAGCTTAGCCAACTTGTAACCTTTTTTAAAAATTATTTCATGTTAGTTTTTTTATTAAATAAAGATGTGTACACATTTTTTTCAAATAAAAATATGTCATTTGTAGATTAAAAGTTGACATTATTTCTTATTTTATATGTCAGTTAAAAATCTGACACAGATTATTCTAATCTATATTGTTGCTCAGATAGATGTCAGTCTCTAAATCAACATGGCATGTGTTACATAACTGGTAAGTAAGTGTGTTTCTATAGTAGTGATACATATTATCTATTCTTAATCTTTTTTAACCTATTTTTACATCATAATCATACCATAAACATTTAACATGCTTTATTATGTCATATCTAATGTCTATGTTAAGTTTCCTTTCTTAATTATATTGACAATGGGGAATATTGAAAGAGCAATATTTTCTTACTCGTATCTTGTCTCATAGGACTTTTCTTATCTTGTTATGCCTTAATGCACCATATCCCATGACCTCCCTGTCATATCAGAGACCACATATTTGTACAAGGGTTGTGGGATATTGGTTTCCTATGCGACAAGAGGTTATGGGACAAATAGTTACCCATGCAACAGGCGGTCATGGGATATGGTGCACTAAGTTACAACAAGATAAGAAAGGTCCTATGAGACAAGATAAGAGAAGATATAAGAGTAAGAAAACATCATTCTTCTAGTATTCCCTAGTGTCAATATAATTAAGAAAGGAAACTTTACATAGTCATCAGATATGCCTTAGTAAAGCATGTTATATGTTTATGATATGATTATGATGCAATGATAGATTAAAAAAGATTAAAAATAGATAGTAAGTATGAGATCAAATGTGGAGGTACTAGAGATTTTTCAGAATATGTTTTCAAAATATATCAAATCACATTTTCCATATATATATATTCTATGTATAAATATGTTTATTTACATGTATGACCTTATGATAGGGGATTATGGGACATATTTTTACTAAAAATTTACTTAGTTTTTAGAATCATTTATTCAAAAACATTTTCAGTAAATTATGCACATAATGGATTTTATTTAAAAAGGCACCAAGAATCATGTTTCTTTTATTTTCATGATTTTAAAATTAGTAGTATTTTTAGTAAGAATATACTCATAGGTTCACAAATCACTATAAGGTGTGATTTGTGCCAAACATAACCTTGAATTTTGGGATGTGACAACATCCATGGTGAATAACTTGTTCATCTTCACCACATCAAAACATTAATTAAGCAAGAGTTTCTAAAAATATAAGTAAACACGAAGTTGGGGTTCAATAATTATATCTCACAAAAGCATAGAACCTAGCAAGTTTCAATAGACAAAACAAAAACAAAAGTACACATCTATAATGTTCTGATGAAAATATGAACCTAAAATATGTGAAATATTATTACCTAAAATAGGTGCTCCATCAAAATTTATCAACTCCACACAAAGGAACCTAGTTGTTTCTTCAAAATTTTCCTTCATTTACTGATTAAGAACTTTATATCTAGCTGTTATTGATCATGTGTCTAGTATAGAATACAATTGAAAATAATAGAATCCAAGGAAACTTATACTATTAAATTTCAATTTATTGTGACTTACAACAGTTAGAAGCCTCAGTCCTTTTAAATGCATGAATATGAATGCCAAAACAAGTAGTAGTTTATAGAGACTTTCGTCAACTAAATTAGGCACAATATAGAAAACAAAGATAAACAGAAAAACAAAGAAAAGAGTCAAGTGGAAAATTGGGATTTGGAGAGCAAACCTTGCTTAGGAGAATTAATGGAACACAAAAATGAAAAAAGGAAATATGAAGCAGCTAAAAAAAAAGAAATATATATACTATGATCATTCAAAATTTGAAAATTTTAGGCATATTAAAAAAATCACAAAATATGTGAATGAAGGAATTTGATAGATTAGGGCTTTGTAAATATAAGGAAAGTAAACATACCTTGTAAAAAGGACCATAAATTGTAGAAAGCTTAAATTGGCAAACACGATAATTGCATACTACCTACAAATTGTTGTAGAGGCTCTATTAGAGGTGTTGTGGTATTGGAACGGGGTGCCCTAGCTAATCGCATTCATTCCATTCACTTGCTAAACCTTCAGATGGCATGGTACGAGTATGATTGAAGCTCAACATGCTTGATTGCAAGGTGAGAAGAGTGGTACTTATTGTCCCTAATCATGGCAAGGAATGGAGATATGTTGTAATAGTAGAAATATTATGTACTTTTAACATTGATTTCTTTGTTTTCTTCCTATTTTTTCAGGTTAAAGATTCTAAGTGTTGGTGAAGCCATATTTAAAAAGATAAATTTACTAACTTATCATTCTATGTTTTTACATGTAATCTTGAGCTTTTGTTTGTGCCTTATTTATTTGTTTTAATGCTAGCATGCTTGGCATGAATATTTACATTATTTTCATCCATATGAACAATAATTTTAAGGTATTTCATGGTATCATTATTTGATACATTGTGAAAAATGTCTATATCAATTTTGTATTTTTGTTGCATGCTAGATATAGGATATTTTATTTGTGATATATGACTTAAATTTTATTTTATTTCTTTTTCTCGTTTGATATATTTGATTTTATCAATAGATATTCAAGCATATTTATGAAAGAAAAAATATGCTTCCTTTTAATATTTCCTATTATATCTTTAGCTAATTAGTGTGATTGTGTACATAAGCAAATTTTGATATTTTTTCTATCGAAAAAAGGTGATACATTATGGAAAACTAATATTTACTTTATGCCTTAAGATCATATCAAGATTTATGTTGAAGTTCAATATGTTAAGAGGGTTGATGGCTTCTCATATTGCTTAATGCCCATGGAATAATGATCGATAGAAGAAAGGAAAAAGGCTTCATAAATTTGATAATTGGGATAATAGTTTTCTCTCATTTAATTTTAGTAGACATGTGATTTGTGATTTTGTGGCTTTCCATAAATCAATGATTTATTAGTGGAGTAAATGCTATTCGGTTAGAAAAAGAGATAACATTTTTTCTGTTATTTCTTAGTACTATAAATGCACTATTTTATCTATGATTAAAATGATTAAATATTTTGTATCCATTGTTTTGGATGGATAATTAAGGACAATTTAAAAGTATTTACTATATTATTGTAGGTTTTTAAGCCTATGTGCAAGAATTTTATAAATATTAAGGATGCATAAGATTGCACAAATTCCTTGTGAAAATTAAATATATTTTGAAATTTTATGAGATATACTCAAATTTGTGGGAACATCTTGTGATTACTTCCCCACATATACGTTTAAGATATAAAATGATCATGATCAATTATGTAATTTTTTTTACTATGTGGAAGATAAATTATCAACTTGTAATTTGTTGTAATAATCTTTTATATTTGTAGATAAAAAAAATATTTTTATATTTGCACTAATATAAAAATATATAATCTAAAGTCTTTCAATTTGCTTCTAGAAACATGAGACAAAACTCATGCAAATTGGATCGACTTATTCAGGATTTAAGGATTTAATTTGGTCCATTAAGTTAAATGCCTTCCCTTCAAGTTTATAAATAAGCTCAGGGTTCATAAATAAAGGGAAAGGGAAAAGAACTTCTGCAGCCAAAGAGGGCAAAGAGAGATGCTTCTCACAAAAGAGTCTTTAAATCTTCAATCCCTCTAAGAATAAGATAGAAGACATAAATCTCAATAAGTAAAGAGAGAAAACTTTATGTTTTTTCTCACAAAGTAGTCTTTACATCTTTTAACCCCTTCAAGGAAACGTTGGAGACATAAAACTTGAAAGCAAAGAGAGAAAACTCTTAAGTGCTTTTCTACATAGTAATCTTTACATCTTCTAATCCCTTCAAGAAAAGATTGACATAAAACTTAGTAAGTAAAGAGAGAAAACTCTCAGATACACTTTTTCATAGAGTAATCTTTAAATCTTCAAGAGTTAAGACGTAAGTTTCTATGAACAAAGAGAGAAAAATCTCAAGTGCTTCAAATAGAAGAATCTTCAACTCTTAAATAAGGGAGAAAACCATAGAAGACACAAAGCTTTTGTAATCAATTAGATAAAATCTCAAGTGTTTCCATTAGAGGAGTTTTCAAGTCTTCTAGGGAAAAGAGAAAAGGGAAAAATAACAAGGGGCTTAGAAAAGACTAGTGGATAGGCTTTTGACAAAGGCCTTCTAGGTGAAAGTTTTCAAGGAGAAATCCTTTTGGGTAAGGTCTTCCAGGCTTCAAGAAATCAAGCACAAAACTTTTTTCTTCAATAAATTAAGAATAAAAGTTTTTATAATCAAAAGTACTTCCAAGAGCTCAAGATTTCAAGAAATCAAGCACAACGCTTTGTTCTTTAATAAATCAAGAATAAAAGCTTTCATTTTATAATCAAAAGTTCCTTTAAGAGTCAAAGACTTATAGAAATCAAGTGAAGCCTTCAACATGATGACTTTGATTCTCATTTGAAGTAAGAGATCAAGCACAAATGCCCTCTTCTTCATCAAATTGAGAAGACTACCTAACTTCAAGGTAAAGGAGGAGATCAAAACTAAAGGCCCTCACCTTTGATGAAATTGACAAGTTAATTAAAGAATTACAAGAGAGACAATTCCTATAATTTGAGTAATTAAATTGTAATTTATTTACCATATGTTTTGTGTAATTTAATACACAAAATTGATGTGTACAAATTTCTAGCATGCTTGATGGTACACTCTCTTCCTCTTATCTTTCTTGTCAAAAAGAAAGTTTAAACCTTAAATCAAAATCCAAAACTAAAATTTAAAACCAAAGAACAAAATTTTTGCTGGAAAACATGGAAGACATATGTGCGCTCATGGAAAATCTAGCAATATTGGAGGTGGAACTCCATTTGCTACCAAATCAAAGACCAAGGTTGGAAAAACTATACAAGTACCTCATTTGGAAAAGTTTCCCAATTATGGAAAAAAGAAGGTTGTTGCTTTCAAAAAGACAAGTGACAATCATTGTCTGTCATCCGCAAGGGTGGAAAGTGACATGCTGTTCTTGACATTAGACTTAACTGCTGAGTTATAAACTGCTTCTAAGTCTCCATAGAGGAGGTGGGCTTATTACACCTTTGATGAATAAAAAATTTTCATGCTAGCCATGACCACAAAAGTTGAGTCTATGAACAACCATTTCTAAGAAATGGCACAAGTTATTGAAAAATTAACTAAAGTTGTTGAAGAAAAAGACAAGCAAATTTAGGGTCTTTTGACTCAATTGAAGGAACAAGTTGCTTTTAGGGCAAACCCTTCCTGCCCCAATGGACCTTAAACTATTCCTAAGAAAGATGAATAGGAATCCCTGGAATAAAAATAAAAGAAAAAGGAATAGGACCAAAAGGTTATTCAAGATGCCTTTCGAGATTTTAACAAAATCTCTATGGGTTTATTGTCTATCTAACAACTCTAGCACATGATTGTGAATGCAATTTATGACCAATATGGAGGCTCTCTATAGTCCTCTTTGGTTTATAAGAAACCATATTCCAAAAGATTAATGACATGTGTATGCAATTAGGATACCAATCTCTGAAATTTCAACAATTTGACAAAAAAAGAAATCAAAGGCAGATTAATTCTCATTTCATTGAAATGTGCAACAATTCTATAACTTATGAGAATCTGATGGTAAAGTAATTTGTTCAACCCTTTTTTAGGTTTTGCCTTTGATTATTAGTACACTAATCCTCCAACAGGTTTGATAGACAGTTAAAACTAGTTGGGATGAGAATTCATTACATGCTTTTATAGCACCTACCATATGGTGGATCTTGTAGAATTGGCTGCAACGAAGAAAAAGGAAAGATAAGCCCCTTATCAATTGCATCAAATGGTGCAGAAATCTCATCTTAGGCTATGAAAAACCAATTAACAAAGCATCCTCTATCAACATGAGTTCAAAGCATGCATTGGGGATTATTTTACAATCTTAAGGGAAGCATGCCATGTTTTTTCGAGGAATTGATAACCAAAGCTCATAACCTGGAAATACAAATTGCGAAGCACAAAAGCTATTTACCTTTTGAACTTTATGAAAAGAAAATTTCAAAGAAAGGTGGAAAGTCCACAAAAATGATGGAGGCCATGGTCTTTACAATTTCTGTAATTAAATTTTCCATAAAATCTTCCAAGATTAAGTCAAATATTAACCTAAAACATTCAAAAAACCAAAATCAAGATAAGATCAACTTACCTTGAAGCAACTTGAAGAAAAAGAATACATGTTCTCTAACTCAAAATTTGCTAGCATCATTGACCAGTTGTTGGAATAAAATCTAATTGAGCTTCTAGCCTCTAAGCATCTGGAAGAAATTGGTAAAACTGAATATCCTTAGTATTGTAGGTACCTTTGGATAATCAGTCATTTGGTCAAGAAGTGTTTCATCCTCAAAGAGATAATCTTGAAACTCAAAAAGGACAAAAAGATAAAGCTAAATTCCATAAAAGGTATTATTTCTGCCAATGTTATTGTGATTACTTTGAATCATACGACCCTATCCCAGTTCTAATAGATGTTAAGACAAATTCTAAGAAAAAGAAAGTTTTTTTTACCCTCAAGACACCTATTAGTCTAACTATCCTACTACTCTTCTTTTGGAAATAGCAATTCCATTGGAATTCCAAGTGGATGGTGAAACAACCACGGTCTATGCATATCTGGAAATGCGTAACAAGGCAAACCAGTATTATCCATCTCTCAATGAGATAATGATGGATGACTTGGAAGTTTGGGAATCTTCATTAGAGTTAGAAGATAAGATAGGGGATGGCTGGTCAACTTTTGTCAATAAGAAGAAAAGACAACCAAAGTTGATACGAGTTATTTTCTCCAAGCCAAATGATATCCTAGGAGCATTATATATCTTCCAACACCATGCTTGATGAAGTCCATAGGGCCATTATCCTCCATCACAAATTAAAGGGAATACCTTTCTTTCATTGCAGAAAATGACAAAGGGTGGACGGTTGTTAAGTCTTGGAGGCACAGATCACTAAAGAAATTACCTCTTCAATCAAGTTGGACAAATTAAACCTCTCCAAATCAAATTCAAGAGGTAAATCATGATGTTCCAAGATAGAAAAGAAATTTGAGAAAATTTTTTTTGCAATCATTGTTAGAAGATGAAAAAATTATCCAACTATCCTGGAAACCTATTGTCCTGGAAAAGTATTTTTTGGAAGTTTACCTTCCAATAGGATGT
Organism: Saraca asoca; assembly: GCA_026873985.1. Lineage (NCBI taxonomy): Eukaryota > Viridiplantae > Streptophyta > Magnoliopsida > Fabales > Fabaceae > Saraca > Saraca asoca. The sequence goes on from JANHAO010009228.1 coordinate 9,494, forward strand.
GTAATATCCTATACAATAAATGTTCCAAGAAGTTTTATTTTGAAGAGGATGTCATCCCAGAAGCATTTCCCACCTCTATGCTAAAAACATGCAAAACAAAATCTTCATCCTGGATTGGTTCAAATAGGGTAAAAGTGGAAATAAAGGCTTCAAAGGAGAAATTGTTCAAAATTTGGCAACACCAAATCAACTAGTCTAGGAAAATGTTGACTGCAAAAAGTTAGAAGAAGTGAAATGATGTCCTGGAGGATGGTTCAACTCGAAAGTGCAAAAGCTATTTAAAAAGCTGGATATGGACAAGGTAAACCACGAGAGCTTGACAACTTAGATCCCATTTTGCCAATAGATAATCTTATTCTATAGTAGGATATGAAAAAAAAAAACTACAGGAAAATGGAGAGCTACCTCAATGCCATTGACATCGATTAGGCTACAAGCTCTAAAAGCAAATTCTTACATATATTAAAGTAAATAAGGTGTCTTCCAATCCTATAATGATTCAAATTTATAAGGTTGAAAATAGGAAGAATGAACAAGATAAGGTGATCGTCTAACTTATCCAAGCTGCCTTTGGTTGCTAAATGTGAAAAATAAAGTTTGTATATTTAAATGGTTAAGTGGAAAAGTTCCAACTCTTGAATACCTAGAATTTCCAAGCAAAGATTCCATTTTTTTTCCAGGCTAAAAAAATGTAAATGTGGAGGTCCAATTTGAAAAGAAAAAGCAAAGTTCCAAAAGGTAGAAACTAACCTTATCCATGCTAAGCAAAAACTATGAGGAGAAGATGAATGAAAGTTTGTAGCATAACTCATAGGTTAGCACTTCCCATACAAAAGAATTAACTTCAAAGAAATAAAAAAAAAACCCTGGTAAAAGACTTTAAGTCTTTTGGAAGAAGAATTTGTTTTGGTAAACCATTTCACTATTGACAAGGCTTAAGATGAAGAATCAGATTCAACAAGCCATCTTTGGAAGACGAACCTATGCCTGCACCTCCTACATTTGAGTAAGACAACAAGATATAATGGATGACCTGAAAGAGTTAAACTTGGGGAAGGAAGATGAAAGAAAGTCCATATTTGTTAGTGCTTTCCTACATCTAGAAGAAGAAGTCAAACACTTCAAATTGCTCAAACAATTCAAAGTTGTATTAGCATGGTCCTTTAAGGAAATGCCTAGTTTTGGTTCAAAAGTTGTATTCCATCACCTCTCTATTAAGAGTGGAGTAGGTTTGGTCAAGTGGCCATAACATTAATTCTGTCCTAAGTTAATTCCATAAATTGAAAATGAAGTTAAAAAAACTCATGATAGAGGGATTCATTCTGAGGGTCAAATATTTGAATTGGATAGCAAATATCCCTCTTGTGAGGAAAAAGAATGCACAAATTAGAGTTTTTGTATACTTTCAAAGCTTAAACAGAGCTTGTCCAAAAATAACTTCCTCTCACCTATCACAAAACTTATGGTTGATGCACTACAAGACTACTCCATACGCATGGAAATAGTCCTTCCACTTGAGTATCAAATTCCATTGTTGATGGTTCTAATCCAAGAAGGCCGTGTAAATTAGGAAAATGCTCACTTGAGGTTGGAAGAATTAGAAGCTTTATATGAAAAGAGGCTAGAAAGTAACAAAGGCTAGAATGTCATCAAGCTCATCTTTCTAAAGCTTTTAACAAACAAGTTTGCACTAGGACATTATAAGTTGGAGACCTATCCTTTGCATCTAGCAAATCAAATTCAAGACAAATGAAGGCATAATTCTTGTGCTCCTAATTGCATAAGGATAAACTGCAAGTTACTTTAGGCTCGCGTGAGTTAAAACTATGTCCAACAAAGCCAGTTCAAGAAAAAAAAATCACCCTTGTTATCATAAGAGGAAAAGCTACAAGTTACAATAGGATTGCAAAAGTGAAATTTACATCTAGAAAGTCAAATCTAATAAAAATTCACCCTCGTTATTGTAAGAGAGTAAATTGTATGTTACTCTAGGATGCTGCAAGTTAAACTTCATAAAAAGAATAAAATCCAAGAAAATTTCACACTCATCATTGCATGAGTGTAAACTATAAGTTACTTCATGCCCACACGAGTTAAAACTAAGTCCAACAAAACCAAATCCAAAAAAAAGAAATCACCCTCCTTATTGTAAGAGGATAAACTATGTATTACTCCAAGATTGCATGACTTAAATTGCAATACAAGGAAAATTCACCCTTCTTATCACAAGAGGATAAACTACAAGTTATTTTAGAATTGTAGGAACTAAAGATGCATCTGTAAAGTCAAATTCAAAAAAGAAAATGTCCCTCCTTATCGCAAGAGGATAAACTATAAGTTACTTTAGGATTGCAAGAGCTAATGCTATATTTAACAAATCAAATTCATGTCAAACCTAAGGAAACAAAAAAAAAAAAGTCAAGCTCTTTTCCTTATGAGGATAAACTGCATGCTACTATAAACCCAGATGAGTATAAACTGTGAATAGCTTTAAATAAAATAAATTTTATTTTATTTTGTATTACCTGGATAGGTATGAACTATGACTGATTCTTTCTTTCCAAAGTTTCCAAGATACATTGGTAGTTTGGAACCTAAGTTTAAGGTCATTCATATACCTTCTAATAAGAGTTTTGGGGAAATTAAAGTTCCTCGAAAAATGTTCCTCATGTCTTGGGCTTTAATTTCATAAGATATAAAAGCATTCATAGTTCCATGGAACTTCTTCATAACTAGACATTTACAATCTTCATCCATGAAGTCATAAACTCTATTTATGAAGAACAATATAGTCCAAGCATATAAAAAATGGCTAGGAAAAGAATATAAAGCTAAACCAAGTTCCCATTTAGTGCCGTAATAAAGGGATGTTTGAGGTAAACCCTTATAAATACTATTTCAATCAGGTGGAACTAAGCAGTAGATGACATCAGACATCATCTAGAAAGTAGCTTTAAAGGTCTCTACATGAAGGTGATCATATCTAGAATATGGAATGTAATGGCATAGCCATAGCACTAAATATGTGGCCAATTATAGTTCTTTCTAGAGGTATTGATTCAAGTCAAGGCCCAAGCGGACAAATGAATCAACACCCTCAACTAAAGTATGATGTTGATATTAAGTTTTTGTACTCGTAAGACTTCTGAGGATTTAAAGTATCCTCTATACCAAAAGTCTATCCAAAATCTGATCCTAAGATTTATCCTGACAAATAAGAGCAAATGCTAAAAAAAATGATAAGAATAGGACTTTCAAAGCACTTTATCCCATTTAGACAAACTTGGTACTGCTTTCTTATAATAATCTTCAATGATTGAAGACCCTTGCTAAGAGGTAAAGATCCTTTCCTAGAAGTTTCTTAATGTTTCTAATTTGTAGTAACCATTCCTATAAAAAAAATTAAAGGAATGGTAGTCTTCAAAAATAAGAAAAGGAAAAACTTAAGAAAAAGCTATTTCAAATAGAAATTGTTTGGAAATGTAAGCTTAAAAAAATTGGTGTCAAAATTCTTGAAAGATGTTAGGTGAAAACTTTTTAAAAAGAATTTATTTTTTTTAAAAAAGCTTTAAGGACAAAATTCTTCTCTTTAAAGCTTTTGGAAGGAGTTTTAAAAATAAAATTGTTATGGGCAAAATCTGATCTCGCGTAACAGAAAGGCAAAAGCCCGGCGGAGACTAAGAATTAGTTGGAAATAGCCCAGCTCACCAAAGTAGCTCCGCCTCACTGATCGTGAGGTTAGAATGCAAGTAAGGCCCGAAGTAGCTTGCTAGAGCTCGCCAAGAGCTAAGCTCGCTTTGTTGGAAGAAAAGCCAGTAGTGACCCTGAGCCAAGCATCTCAGCTTGCAAGACTGGGCACATTGTCTAGAAAGACAGAAAGACTTATATCAAGTCTCAAATCTAGCAGCCATGTGGGGTCCGCCTGCAGAAAGCATTCTATAAGAGCCGGATTTGCAAGAGATAATTGTCTTGTATATTTAATGTTTGTAATGGTGTATTTGTAACATATAAAGTTATAATTTTATCCTTCTTCCTTCTATAAATAGAAGGAGGAGGATCCTTGTAGAACAAGACAAAACTAATATATTGAAACTCTGTAGAATTCACTTCAGATTAATAAAAGTTACTATAGATGTAGGGTCCAGTACTGCCTGGATTTAGCTGAACCACGTTAAAAATATTGCATTCCATTGCTCTTCTTCCTCTCCATCATCTTCATCATCTTCATCATCTTCTCACTTCATCCACCAGAAAGCAGTTTGGGGTAAAAGAACTACACTGGTTGACTGGAGTATGGTCCAGAACCAAATTTCACCATTAACATTTTGGCACTAGAAGGAGGGCCCATCTGCTTTCTGAGTTATTTTTCCTGTTTGGCTACAAAGGTGAGAGGAAGAATCATTAGGAGTTTTAACACTCCAGTTGTCCAACTGATAGACGTTTCTATTACTGAAGCTCCTCCTTAGCCCATCGCTACCCCTAAAACTGAAGAAACACAAATACCTCATCATCCATTGCCAGTGCTCGAGAACATGGTAAGAAAGCTAGCTAAAACTATTAGAGCGCTAGCATAAGCACAAGCCTAGGGTGCACAGAGGCAAGAGGAAATTGTAATGCAGCTCCAACAGTTGCGTGAAGAAGCTCAGAAGGAGACTCACAAGAATCGTGATGGTTAGCAATTTGGGGGCTCGGAGCAAGCTAAAAGTTCTGGGGCCATAGTTTGAAATACAGGATTTGATAATAAAGGACGTCCTCCAAAGGCTAAAATAGCTAGAGAAGCAACTCCAATCTCAAAACAATCAATCTCGTTGTGAGGAAAGCTCGCCATTTTCTGTGGAGATTGAAATGCAACCCCTTCCATAGAAACTTAAAGTGCACGTGATTCCACTGTATGATGGAAATAGCGATCCATGCGACCATCTAGACACATTCAATATTCAGATGGATCTCCAAACAACTAACTCTATGGTCAAATGTCGCATCTTCTCAGCCACACTAGGAGGTACACCCCAAGAATGGTTCAGAAGCCTCTTGGCTCGCAGTGTCAATAGCTTGGAAGAATGTCAAAAGAAATTCATCAATCAGTACTAGGCATTGAAGAGGTAGCTCACGCCTCCCTACCATTTTGCAATGATCTTTTAGCGCAGGAATGAATGGCTAAAGGACTATATAGCCAGGTTCAGGCATAAAGCTAACTCTGTAGAAAATCTCTCGGAGTAAAGTATCTTAGCAGTAATCTTAGCTGGGCTTTGCAAGGATGGAAAGTTATACAAAAGCCTTTACAAATCTTTGGCTCGAGATCTTGCTAAATTCTATGGGTGAGCTACCGAACAAATAAGATGGGAGGAAACCTTCGACACAGAAGAACTCGATTATAAAAGTGAAATCACTAGTGCTCCCTTAAGCAAAAAAGAGGAGCAGTGAGAATCAGAACTGTGGCATTGGTAACCGGCCCATGAAGAAGGGCAAAATTGGGCAATCTCAACCTTAGGGTCACTATGAAAGCTATAGCATTCTGTCTGATATATAAGACAAGATCTTTGAGGAAAAATGGGGCAGGGAAAACTTTAAGAAGCCTAAGCCCCTTTTGACTCCTGGCAAATTCAGGAGCAATAAAGATAAGTTCTATGCCTACCACAATGAAAATGGGCACAATATTTTGGAATGTTGGGCATTGAAAGACACCATAGAAGACCTCATTAGAAGAGGCCAGTTATAGGATTATGTGGTGAGGCTGTTAGAGCAGCATACTTAGCAGGTTTAGTGAATCGCTGATCGGGAACAAGAGCCATCCATCAGAACCATATCTGATCTTATAATATCATGTTGAAGTGAATGAAAATATTCTGAATTTGTATCTAATTACCCCCAATAGAATGCTACTAAAAAAGAAAAGATATACTATGTTGATATCAAAATCCAACACAGCCAAGAGCTCACTAAGGTGCAGAGGTATATTAAACATTCAATCTAGTGCAGCCAAGAGTGCAGCTAAGAGCTTGTTTAGGTGTGGAGGCACTACTATACACTCAAAATCTGACAAAAAGCTATGAGCTTGATAAGTTGCAAAGACATCAGAATGAACTCAGCTACTTGCCCACAAAGTAACAAATTTGCTGTGGCATAAGTAATAAAGTGTAACTCTCATGCAACTAAGTGATCGCAGCTCGCATGTGATCTCTTTTTCCAGGCACAGCTAGCATGTGACCCGCCTGAATATCATTTATTGTAAGGGCACTTGGATGCCGAGATTTACTGACTAAATATCGCCAATTGGTCATCTAAACATCTTATTCAATTGTTCTTTATAGAAGAAACACATCTGAAGGGTGCAAAGCAATAAAGAAAGCTCATTCATTAAAGGCCTCATTTGATGAGGTAAAGTTACATCAGAAGATGGAAAATACAGAAAGAAAAGCATAAAGCCTATAGTTATTGCTTCCATAGAAAAAAAGGAAGCTAGCTACTGGGAGACAAACTCCCACCAATAGAAAGACCAACAAGCTCGACTGCTCTTGCTTATATCCCTTCTTAGCCAATAGCTCCTTCATTCCCAAAGCAATTTAAAAAGTGCCAAGAGTCTGGTTGGCTGGCAAGGCTGAATTCCACAGCAGGACCATGAGGAAATAATCCAAGATTTGCATAAGACTCCCCCACAGCTAGCATAAAGAGCTATCCATAGGAGTCATGTGCAGTAGGTCATCCATGCCTCGTGATCTTCTGCAGTAGGCCATACATGCCTGAAAACACTTCACTGAAAGTTAAACTGTTAGAAATATGAGGAGCTTAACTAAAGCTTCCATCGAGTCACTTCATGAAGAAGCAAGAAGAGCTTCTCAGGCCTTATAAACTAGTCTGGGTTCAATGAAAGACCCAATGGACAATTGGCTATCATAGATCGGACGGTCCAAAGAAAACAAGGCCACCATGCCAATGGCTATAAGTCATCCATAGTAGGAGGTATGGCCGCAATAGGTGAAACGAAAGTCTGAAAGATAGAAAAGACAACATGACAGTCTGAATGCAAAGACCTTGACGACAATCACAAATAAGGCCTCAAGAAAATTACAACTCCCAATTCACAAAGCAAACTAAGAGTTGGGGGGCTTATGTTATAGGCAAAATCTAGTCTCGTGTAACAGAAAGGCGAAAGCCTAGTGAAGACTAAGAATCAGTTGGAAATAGCCTAGCTCGCCAAAGTAGCTCCACCTCGTTGATCCTGAGGTTGGAATGCAAGTAAGGCTCGAAGCAGCTCATTAGAGCTCACAAAGAGATAAGCTTGCTTCACTGGAAGAAAAGCCAGCAATGACCCCGAGCCAAGCATCTCAGCTTGCAAAATCGAGTGCATTGTCCAAAAAGACAGACAAACTTATATCAGGTCTCAAATCTAGCAGACATGTGGGGCCTGCCCGCAAAAAGAATTCTGCAAGAGCCAAATTCGTAAGAGATAATTATCTTACACATTTAATGTTTGTAATGATGCATTTGTAACATGTAAAATTACAATTGCAACCTTCTTCCTTCTATAAATAGAAGGAGGTGGATCCTTGTAGAACAAGCCAAAACTAATATACTGAAACTCTGTAGAATTCACTTTAGATTAAAAAAAGTTACTGTGGACGTATGGTCTAGTACTGCCTGGATTTAGTCAAACCATTCCATTGCCCTTCTTCCTCTCCATCATTTTCATCATCTTCTCCGTTTCTCACTTAATCCACCAGAAAGTAGTTTGGGGTAAAAGAACTGCATTGGTTGACTGGAGTTTGGTTCAGAACCAAATTTCACTATCAACAAAAATATTCTAGCATATTGAAAGAATATTTAAAATAAAATATTTTTAGACAAAATACCTAGAACTTTTGAAACAAAAAAATATTCCAAGCTAAAACTCTTGAAGTCCTTGGAAGAAGTTATTAAACAAAAATACTCCAGGCCAAAACTTCCTAAAGAAATTTTTTAAAAAAATCCAGGGCAAAATCTCTAAAAGAATTTTTAAAACAAAAAATATTACAGATTAAAACTCTTAGAAGTTATTTTCAAAATAAATATTACAAGATAAAAACTTTAAAAGAAGTTTTGAAACATAAATTTTCCAAATTAGAACTCCTAGATTTTGTTTTTCAAATTGAAATGTTTCAGGACAAAATCATTGCAAGAAACTTTGAAACAAAAAATATTTACATGATAAAACTCTTCTAAGCTATTTTCAAAATAAAATATTTCAGGATAAAAGTCCCTAGAATAAATTTTTAAAATAGAAAATATTTCAAAATAAAACTTCTATAATTTGTTTTAAAAATTAATATTCTAGGATAAAGCCTTTGGAAGAAATTTTATTAAAAAATAAAATATTCTAAGATAAAGCTCTCGAAAGTTATGAAAAAAATTCCAAGATAAAGATTTTGGAAGAAGGTTTTTTTTTTAATAGAATTCATTTCAAGATAAAGATCATGGAAGCCATTTTGAAAACAAAATCTCCAAAAGAAATTTAAAAATTAAACATTCCAAGATAAAAGTCCCTAGAAGAAGTTAAAAAAATATCGAAAACATTTGAGAATAAAACTCCTAGAAGTTGTTTCAAAATAAAAATATTTCAAGATAAAGTTCCTAAAAGAAAAAGTTTTTAGAAAAATATCAAGTCTTATTTATTTACTACACTATAAGTGTGCATATAAATAAGTCTTGAAGGGGCATTTGTAGACATAAAAAAATTATTTTTATATTTGGATTAATATAAAAATATATAGCTCAAATTCTTTCAATTTATTTCTAGAAACATGAGCCAAAACTCACTCAAATTAGGTTATCTCATTCAAGATCCAAGAATTTAATTTAGCCTATTAAGTTAAGTACCTTCCCCTCAAGTCTATATATAAGTTAGGGGTTCACAAATGAAAGGAGGGGGAAAAGATCGTTTGCAGCCAAAAAGGCCAAAGAGAGATGCTTCTGATAGGTTTGCTTGGCCAAGACAAGGTGAAAGAGGCCGAAAATTTCAAAAATTTTCCTCTCCTTGGATGAGCAAACCTCCCATAGATCCATTGGTGTGAGGTCTCAAATACTACTTAGAACAATTCTAGAGTAAAAGGAAGAGCT
>JANHAO010009229.1:0-18613 GCA_026873985.1 Saraca asoca
TGGGATTATTAAGTGAGAGGGATTGTCCACTCACCTAGACTCAAACTGTCCACTTGAAGAAAATTCCATCGGGATCTCACAATCAAGATATCAACACTTTTCCAAGGAGGTTTTAGAAGCAATCTAAGAACAAAATATCATTTTTCAGGAATTTTACATATAAGGGTTTATACACAAGGAACTTGAAATCTTTACACACGATTACTATGAAATAAATTTTTTGTTCTACGATTGTTTGTTAGGGTTTAAAGAGTCAGTATACAGCTCGACCGGAGCTGAGATGCTACCAGTGAGCTTGTGGAGACTATTGAACATACTATGCTATTTTAGAGCTTTTAACACAATATCTTGAAAAATCAACAATAGAGTTACTAGAAAATAAATCTGATGATTTAGGAATGCTCACCAGGTCCAGAAGAGGCTACTATCAGCTCGTCACCGGCTAGAGCCTCGTCGGTGACCCGAAACCCATGAATGACCGAACCAAGTGACAGACAGAGAAGAAGATGAAACCAAACTATGAAGAGCTTTTCTTTCTCATACCCACGCTGAGAAGAATAAAGGAAAGGACCAAACAAAAATAATGTGTCAGAGTCACCTTTTTCGACTAAATAAGACCTTCCTCACTGTCGGCAATTACTTTGACCAAAGGGAGGAATGTGACAGACGTCAGCTGAACGGGTTTCTTTCAGCCGAAGACTTGCGCGTTTCCCTCATACAACAAAGCTCGATATTTTTGCCGACACCGTGACAACTTCTAGAAGGTTCTGGACAGTGCCCGAACCCAGAGGAGAAGAAGCAGCTTGGGACCGAAGCGGGCTAGCTCGATTGATCGGTGGTTGATCATGGCTGATCGAAAATGCTCTCGAAATGCCAAGAAGAAGAAGGCCGATCGAAGAAGAGAGAAGAAAAAAGAAGAAGGAGGAAGAAGAAAGGGGAATCGGGGAGAAGGCTAGAGAGTTCTGGAAGGAGGCTTAGCAAAATATCCCTTCAAGGGAACCGGTGACTTGTTCAACTGGTTTCCCAAAAGAAAATTCCACTTTGGCCCCTCAACTTTGGCTTATTTCAAAAATTTTCCTAGTCGATTTTGAAGTTTTTCATTTTAGTCCCTGAAATGTTTTCAGTTTAATCCTTTTAAATTTGAAATTTTATTTTCAATTTTCCCTTTTTATTTTCTAAATTTTTCTAGTATTACATCAGAGTTTTGTCTTGCTCGTGTATGGATACCGAGAGACACGGATTTTCCATTTTGTGTTGGTGATTTCTACATTGAACCACAGTACACCATTTAACCGCAGCATCCCATCCAACTGCAGCATCAAGGAGACAAAATCTGGGTTGCTATATTCAACTGCAACATCACATCCAGCCACAGCATCAAGGAAAAGGATTCTGGTGTTGCTAACTTTGCATCAAATCGCTAATCTGTGTTGCTGCATTTTGCATAAACATAACACAATAAGGTATTTTTCTAGACTAAATGATTTATATTTTGTACATGGATCCTTAGTGGGTTTCAAAATTTTTTAAATTTTCGTTGTGCTTGATGTAATGAAACCCAACAGTCTGTGCCACAACATCAATGATTTTTCATCAATTTGGCTTCTTTTCTTTCTAATCACTATATTTATTGAGTCAGTGAAACTAGAATCCAAATTGATCTTGTATGATCCATCACACAGTACACCAATACCAACCATACACGAGTTGTAAAACAAATTAAATTTTCCATGGCCAAAATTACATAAACAATCTTCATTTTCTAGAGATATTATAGAAATCAAGTTTCTCCTCATAGATGGTACATAAACAATGTTTTTGAGTTCTAGTACATGCCCAGTAGATAAACACAACAAAATAACATATATATGCTCTATTTGAACTTTTTTGCCATTCCCAAGCCGACCAATCAATTTTGCATTACTTGGTTTCCTCGGATTTCTTAGCGCATGCAAGGAATTCGTTACATGAATAGTGACACTAGTATCTAACCACCAAGTATTGGATGACACATTAATAATGTTTGATTCAAAGTAGATTAAAGCTAGAGGGGAAACTTTCTTCTTTTTCCTAACCCATTTCATATATTTGAAGTAGTCCACCTTTTTATGCCTATATTTTTATAGAACCTATAGTTTCCCTTGAATTTAGTTTTCTTAGGCTTGTTGTGTTATTCATTCTTTTCACCCCTTTTTCTTTACATAAGCAAGCTTCCCCTTATTGACCTTTTGACGCACTTTTATTCCTTGTTCTGAAGTTAAGCCACAGGAAACAAAGTTAACATTTTGAATTTTTCCCTTCCTCATGTCCTCTTTTGCTTGATTAACAATAGAAATTAATTCATTAATTATCCATTCCCCCTTTTGGGTACTATAAGAGGGCTTCAGAACATCAAACTAGGCTAGTAAAGATTCCTAACCTTTATACACTACAACATTTTTGTTCTTTAGCAACACAAAAAAACTATTGCCTATAAGAATAGGCAACAATCTTTGACTGTGGTCTTATCAAGCATCACCTATTCTTTTAAGCAACAATTTTTCTACAATTTTAACAACAAATGACAAAACTGTTGCTTATTGTTCAGTTATAAGCAACGATTTTTTTTTTGTTTTATTTGGCAACGGTTGTGGACTATGACAATGCTTATTAGGAGTTGTCAATTAAATAAAAAACAACACTTATCAACTGTTGTCATATATAATAGGCAATAGTTTTTTTTATAAATAACCAATACCTTGCTACATAATGGTCAATGGTTTTTTATAGATAGGCAACACTTATCAACTGTTGTCAGATGTAATAGGCAATGATTTTTTTATAGATAGGCAACACTTATGAACTGATATCATATATAATAGGCAACAATTTTTTTTATGGATAAGCAACACTTTACTATAGAATAGGCAACAATTTTTTTTATAGATAAACAACACTTTACTATAGAATAGGCAATAATTTTTTCTATAGATAAGTGATGGTCCCAGTAAAAGATAAAAATTGCGGGTCTTTCCTTTATTCCTTTAGGGGAATGTACATATACCTTTGTCTAATATGAATTCTTCTTTTCTATTTAGCAAGTTAGTGATTTATTTCCTTATATTGAGATATGCAACAGACAAATAATCAGTGAATGTGGAGATGGTAGAATTCAATAATTGTATAGAAAGATTTTAGATGCAGGAGCAGAAAAAGATTAAAGACATAGATTTTTAAAGTGGTTCAACTTGAATTAAAACTGCAATTTAAGTTTACTCTACTTGGATCATTCCTCAACCAAAAGACCACATTATTAAGAAACAATCTGGATTGAAAAAGAGGGCTCTTAAAAGGCCAATTCAAAAATAACACAAAAAATTACACAGGCTTCTTGCTAACCTAAGAACAAATACAAAACATAGAATAGGCTCTTGCTAACCTAGATAAGATTTCTAAATCCCTAAAAATCTCAAATAGAGAAATAAAGATGAGAAAGATTAAAAAATACAATACCATATGTTTGAGATGAAATCTCAAATAGCTAGGATGAATTCAATAGAGTTTTGATTCATAATCTCTTAATTAGATCTTAGAAACCTTGTGAGGTAGAGAGAAATCTTGTTTAGCACTTTTCTCAGAGATTTTCACACTAGAAGGATGAAGAAAACTTAAGAAAACTGAAGGCAATTGGGCTTTTATAACTATTGTAACCAATTGTAATAGAATAACTAACTTTCAGTTAGTGAATCGATTCGTGAATCAATTCAGAGTGGTCACAACTAATGAATTAGTTTGGTAATTGAATCTCAGTCTTTTGTGACCAGATCTTGAATTGATTATTGAATCGATTCAGGCAAAATTCCTAACCTTCAATAAAATGAAAATTTCAAAACTTTACTTCATGAATCAATTTATGAATCAATTCAAATATGATTTTCACAAGTTCTTCTAGGAATTGATTCACAAGGTGAAAAATAGTTTTATAAAATTTGTACTTGTGAAAGATCATTTAAAAACTTTGTTTTCTTCAAGTGGTTTAAATCTACCTTATTATTTAGTTAAAAATATTTGAATCAAATATTATTTAAATTCATTTACAAAAGATCCTATTAAAATAAAATAATTCCTAAAACTATTCTTGGATCTCTTGAATCACTTCTTTTTGAACCTACAAAACAAATCAAAATACTAAAATATATTGTCAAATAAAATTGTTTTTCAACATTAAAACTGTTAGCCTAGGTTATCTTAGTCACACATTTTCCTTGGTTTTAATGTTGAAAAATAATTTTAGTTTATAAACAAATTTTGTATCTGACTATATTCTTTAGTGTTTGTTATATGTTTTACATATTCAAAGATTCAAAGTTTGTGATTCAAGAGATCCAACTTTAGATTTAGGACTTTATTTCTTTTAGGATCTTTTGTAAATAAAATCTAAGCAATTTGTTCTTTCATAACCCTAAATATTTTTATTTGATATTTTGAGGAAGAATAAACCATTTGAAGAGAGAAAAAATCATATATTTTTCAAATGAGCTTTTAAAATGATCTTTCATAAGTACAGATTTTATAAAAATCATTTTTCACTCTATGAACGATTAACAAATCGATTCTTAGAAGAACTTGTGAAAATCATATCACAATCGATTCATCCATTAATTTGTGAAGTAAGTTTTTAAAAAATTCTTTTTATCAAAGGTTAGGAAATGTTTCTGAATCAATTCAATAATTAATTCAAGATCTATTCACAACAGACTAAGATTTAATTATCAAACTGGTTCATAAATTGAAAATAATTGTAACCTCTCTGAATCAATTTAGTAATCGATTCATGAATTGAAGGTTAGTTATTTTGTTAAAGTCAGTTACAATAATTATAAATACCTTTAACCACCTTCAAATTACATAAGATTACATCTTATTCTTTCTCTCTCAATTGTGAAAATCATAAAAGACTTAGTGCTTTACAAGATTATCTTCTTCCTCATTTGTTTTCTAAATCAAATTGATTCAAGATCAAAATTGTGTAGATTTCATAAAGGGTAATTGAGACTAGCTCTCAATTTGGTATTGTATCCTTATCTTAATTTCTTTTTGTTCTTGAGATTTCTAGGTTTCATAGAAATCTTGTTTAGGTGTAGAAGAGCTTGTGTTAAATCTTCTAGGTTAGCAAGATCCCTAGAAATTCTTGTGTATTTGTTTTTGTATTGACTGGCAGTTCAAGAGCTTGGTAATCCTCATTGTTTTCTTTTAATTGAAGTGGTGATCCAGTTAAAGACTATCCAAGTGGAGTAGAATTTATCTATGATTTCAGGTGAAGTTGAACCACTTTAAAAATTGTGGTCTTGCTTACTTTTTCTCCTACTCTTTTACATTTTATTACTAGATAATCAATTCTGATATATCTCACTATTTACATAGATTATCAATTAAGTTTTTAAAGAAATCAATATGGTACATTAACTATCAAGAAAATAGATTCATATTAAGGTGTATACATATTCCCCTACAGGAATAAGGGAAAGATCCCATTATTATTTAAGTTTATCTGATTTGTGAGACCTGATAGTTGGTATCAGAGCTTTGGCTCTTGATATACCTTGCTATTTTTCTTGAAATGGATTCAAATTTCTTTTTGTTACTTGAATGCCCTCTATGCACAAGCCCCTAGGCTTTAACGTTGAGCACTACACATATTGGAAACAAAAGATTAAAGATTTCATAGAAGCAATAGATGTTGACATGTGGGAATTAGTAGAAGATGGTTATGAATGCCCTAGAATTGTAATTAATGGTGAAGTTCAATTAAAAGCAAAATCTTTGTGGACTAATGATGAAAGAAAGAAACATTTGTTGGCTACTAAAGTGAAATGGATAATATCTAATTCTTTGTCTCCTAACAAATATGAAAGAGTTTCAAACTGTAACACTGCTAAGGAAATCTAGGATATGCTTGAGATTGCTCATGTAGGTACATCACAGGTAAAGGCTTCAAAGATACATGTCTTAATGTCTCAATATGAGATGTTTAAGATGGAGGAAGGTGAGTCAATTAAGGACTTGATCCAAAGATTTACAGTAATCACTAACCATTTAATTTTACTTGGTAGAAGATTTGAAAATGTTGATCTTATTCATAAGGTACTTAGATCTTTGATAGAAAAGTGGTAGCCCAGAAAGTCTTTGAAGATGGGTGTCTCTACAATTCAAGAACTATTTGGCAACATAAAAGTGCATGAACTGGAATTAAGAAGATATAAGAAGAATGGGGATGATAAAAAGAAAATAGGTCTAGCACTTAAAGCTGCAAAAGTGTCAAAATCAAATGAAGACTTTGAGAGTGATCTAGATGCACTTGACAAACTTGATAAAGAAGGTGTAGCATTTATGAGTTAAAGATTGCAAAGGATCATAAGAGAGAAGAGGAGTAAAGATAGAAGAAAACCAGCTCCACAGAAGAAGAATAATAACAACAATATAGTTGAGTAAAGAAACTCAATCAGCATAGTTCCTACCTATTTTGAATGCAAGAAATCTGGCCACATCAAGCCTGATTGCCTAGTTTATTGAAGAAATAATTGGAAAATGAAAGAAGAAAGAAAATGACCATCCTACAAAAGATCTAACTTTGCCGTAGGATGAAGATGAAGTAGATTTTGGTGCAGAAGAGGAAGAATCTAAGGAAAATACTTTGTTGTGTCTCATAGCCAGACAAAATGACAACTTTGAGGTATTTAGTAGAAATTCTTTCTTTGCTATCTCTGATAATGATGACTCTGAATCTGAGAAAGAATCTGATCCTGAAAGTGATGAAGAAGAACTAGATGATATATGTCTTAAGTTGTATGATTCACTAGTTCAATATAAGAAACAATTGATTCTTACAAAAAATAAGCATGAAAGCCTAATTCAAAAGGTTAAAGAGTTAGAAAAGGAAAAAGCTAATTTGATTGCATTTGTTGAAAAATTAAATGATGAAAGGGAGTGTGAGGAATACAAATCTTCTAAAGTTGAGATTAAAACACTAAATGAAAGATTGCAAAGCTTTTCGAATGGTAATAAAAGGCTTGAAGAAATATTGCAGAATCAGAAATTTTCACATAATAGAAATGGTTTAAGATATAGGTAGCCATTTTTTAGGAAATCTAAAAGTTGGAATTCTGCATATATTACTTGCTTTTATTGTAATTATAAAGTCATCACATAAGAGACTATCCTTTTAAAAATGGCACATATTTGTTAAGACAAAATGAAAGACTTGTGTGGTTACCAAAGTTTATTACTTCTAGGAAAATTTCTGCTATTTCTACTAACAAAACTGGACCTAAAACTCAGTAGGTACCACCAATGCTAGTATGATTTGAATGTTGTAGGAATGTAAGAGACAGAGCACAAATCTATGGTTTCTAGATGGTGGATGTTCAAGACAGAATTTTGGTTATAAAATCATGTCTAAGCTACTGTTCATATCTGAATGTATTTGTTACTATTTTTTATATATCTTTTTGATTACTCAAATCATTAATCATCTCAGGGGGAGCTATATGCTTTCTCTACTTTTTTTGATGTGCCAAAAGGGGGAGAAAAAGCTAAAAGCTAAAAGCTTCATTTTAGATAAAAACTTGAGAAAATGCAAAGCTATATGAAAATGGGAGATTATATCTTTTTTCCCCTCCTTCAAAATTATTTTTTTAACTATGAATCTCATCTAAAATTGTTTGTTAACATCAAAAAGGGGGAGATTGTTAGCCTAGGTTATCCTAGTGACATATTTTCCTTGGTTTTAATGTTGAAAAATAATTTTAGTTCATAAATAAATTTTATATCTAACTATATTCTTCAGTGTTCGTAATATGTTTTATAGATTCAAAGATTCAAAGTTCGTAATTCAAGAGATCTAACCTTAGATTTAAGACTTTATTTCTTTTAGGATCTTTTTTAAATGAAATCTAAGTAATTTGATCTTTCACAACCCTAAATATTTTTAACTGATATTTTGAGGAAGAATAAGCCATCTGAAGGAAGGAAAAATCAAATATTTTTCAAATGAGCTTTTAAAATGATCTTTCACAAGTACAGATTTTATAAAAATCATTTTTCACTCTGTGAATCGATTCATGAATCGATTCGTAGAAGAACTTGTGAAAATCATATCATAATTGATTCATCCATCAATTCGTTAAGTAAGTTTTTGAAAAATTCTTTTTATTAAAGGTTAGAAAATTTTCTTCAATCGATTCAAGATCTGTTCACAATAGACTAAGATTCAATTACCAAATCAATTCATAAATTGAAAATAGTTGCAATCTCTCTAAATCGATTCAGTAATCAATTCACAAACTGAAAGTTAGTTATTCTATTAGAGTCGATTATAGCAGTTATAAATACCTTCAACCACCTTCAAATCACATAAGATTACATCTTATTCTTTCTCTCTCAATTGTGAAAATCATAGAAGACTCAGTGCTTTACAAGATTATCTTATTCCTCATTTGATTTATAAATCAAATTGATTCAAGATCAAAATTGTGTAAATTTCATAAAGGGTAATTAAGATTAGCTCTTAATTTGGTATTGTATTCTTATTTGAATTTCTTTTTGTTCTTGAGATTTCTAGGTTTTGTGGAAATCTCGTTTAGGTATAGAATAACCTGTGTTAAACCTTCTAGGTTAGCAAGATCCCTAGAAATTCTTGTGTATTTATTTTTGTATTAACTGGCAGTTCAGGGCCTTGGTAATTCTGATTGTTTTCTTTTAATTGAAGTGGTGATCTAGTTGAGGATTATCCAAGTGGAGTAGACTTCATCTACGATTTCAGGTGAAGTTAAACCACTTTAAAAATTATGGTCTTGCTTACTTTTTCTCCTACTCTTTTACATTTTATTACTAGATAATCAATTCTGATATATCTCACTATTTACACAGATTATCAATTAAATTTTTAAAGAAATCAATCTGCCACATTAACTTTCAAGAAAACAGATTCATATTAAGGTGTATACATATTCCCTTAAAAGAATAAGGGAAAGATTCCATTGTTATTTGTGTTTAAACTTTAATTTGTGGGACCTGACAAAAACTAAGGAAAATATATAGTTAGAGTAACCTAGGCTAATAATCTCCCCTTTTTTGATGGTGATAAATAATTTTAAATGAGGTTCAAAGTACGAAATTTTTTTTTAAAAGAGGTCATCTAAAATAAAGCTTTATGCTTTTTCTCCCCCTTTTGGAACATAAAAAGAAATAAAGTATAACAAATCATGGCTCCCTCCAAATTATTGTCTAAATCAAAATTGGGATAGTAGCTTTAAAAATTGAAAAAGTTTTGTCTCAAATCAATTAGGGAACCGATTTGTGCATATAGACAAATTTTTTCAAAAATTTCTAGTTAGATAGAAACATTGAAAATTTCTCTAAATCGATTCTAGAATTGATTTGAAATTCAACTATTTAAGCTATGAATCAATTTTTTAATCAATTCAAGTAGTCAAATTAATCCTAAGAAAATTGAGAATTGATTCTGGATTCGATTTAGTGTTCAAAAATTAGTTTTTATATAGAAATGGACCAGAATTTGCTATCTAATCTTTTACTTTAAATCCTTGATCATATACCTGTAAAATAAACTTAAAAAACTCTGATGCTTAAGTTAGATTTTGCATTTGAAAATCAAACATGACAATAAAAAATATCATCAAAACTATAATAAATATTTAAGAGCATACAACAAACAACAAACAATAGAAAAACTATCTAATTGAGATCAATTTTTTCAGGATTCATCATTCCAATTTCTCTTCTAATGAATACAAATATCTTTTTATCTAAAGGCTTTGTATAAATGTTAGCTAATTGAAAATCTATCTAAACAAAGCCAATTGAAATGTCTCCCTTTTAAACATGATCTCTTAAAAAGTGGTGTCTAATTCGAATGTGCTTAGTTCTAGAGTGCATTACAAGGTTTTTGGTAATATTTATAGCACTTATGTTGTCACAAAGTATTAGAATTTTCTTAAATTTTAGTCCATAGTCTGAAAGTTGTTGTTTCATCCAAAGAACCTAGGCACAACAACTTCCAACAGCTATATATTCTGCCTCAGCAGTAGATAAAGCAACACAAATTTGCATTTTACATGACCATGAAACCAATAAATGTCCAATGAATTGACAAGCACCACTAATGCTCTTCCTATTTGTTTTACTCCTTGCATAATTTGCATCAGAATATCCTAATAAACTACAACTATCTAACTTAGGATACCAAAGTCCTAAATGTTTAGTTCCCACTAGGTATTTGAAAATCATTTTAATAGTTGATCGGTGTGATTCCTTAGGATTAGTTTAATATCTTGCACATATACAAACACTGAACATAATATCAGGTCCTACTAGCAGTCAAGTATAACAAACTACTTATCATGTCTCTAACTGGAGTAGGATCCACACTCTTTCCATTCAAATCATTATATAATTTGAAAGATGGACTCATAGTGTGCCTATAGGTTTACAATTATCAAATTGAAATTTCTTTAGCAATTCAAGAGTATATTTAGTTTGACATAAGAAAATACCTCTACCTAATTGTTTAATTTGCAAGCCAAGGAAAAAGGTTAGCTCCCTAATCATGGACATCTCAAATTCCTTTTGCATTAACTTTGAGAAATTTTTGCATAATTGCTCATTTATAAAGCCAAAAACAATGTCATCCACATAAATTTGTACAAGTAGAATGTCTTTACCCTTTTCTAGTATAAAAAGTGTTGTATCAATAGTCCCTCTCTTAAAATCTTTTTGGATTAAAAACTTACTAAGTTTATCATACCAGGCTCTAGGTGCCTATTTCAGACCATATAAAGCTTTTTGCAACTTAAAAACATGGTTTGGATTTAGGGGGTCTTCAAAACTTGGGGGCTATTGTACATAGATATCTTCTGAAATGTAACCATTTAGAAAAGCACTTTTAACATCCATCTGGTAAAGTTTGAAGTTCCTTGTATAAGCAAATGCCAACAACATCCTAATGGCTTCTAGCTTAGCTACTGGTGCAAAAGTTTCATCAAAATCTATTCCTTCTTCTTGGTTATATCTTTTTGCTACCAACCTAGCTTTATTTCTTATTATCACTCCATTTTCATCAAGTTTATTTCTAAAAGCCCAGCAAGTCCCTATTACATTAAGATGATCAGATTTTGACATAAGTGTCCAAACTTAATTTCTTGTAAATTGATTTAATTCCTCTTGCATAACCATGATCCAATTATCATCTTGTAAGGGCTCTTGAACATTTTTAGGCTCAGTTAAAGAAACAAAGGCAGAGTAATTGCAAAAAATTTTCAAATTACTATGTGTTACTCGTTTAGATGCATCTCATATAATGAGATCTTTGGGATGATTTCCCATGAATTTCCAAGGTTTTTGAAGAGATCCGAGTGGGGTAGTGTGCAATATTGTAGGATCTTTTTCTTCTTCTCTTGGTTCTGTAGCATATACCTTTGATTTTTCTTGTTAATTTGTTGTAGTTAAGTTGGAGGTCCATCAGTCTTGCTGATCTTCCTCTGCACTTGATCTATTATCACTCAGAGCAAATTTGTCAAAGACAACATGCACAGATTCTTCTATCTTTAAGGTTCTTCTATTGTATACCTTGAAGGCCTTGCTCGATGAAGAATAGCTAAGAAAAATACCTTCATCAGACTTAGGATCAAATTTATCAAGATTATCCTTGCCATTATTATGAATAAAACACTTACAACCAAAGACATGAAAATATGAAATATTAGGCTTTCTTCCAAAGTATAATTCATAGGGTGTTTTGTTTAAAATGGGTTTGAGAAATATCCTATTCATTATGTAGCATGTGCATTAGCCCAAAATGACTTTGGAAGTGTGTTGTCATTTAGCAAAATTCTTGCCATTTCACCTAAACATCTGTTTTTCTTTTCAATAATACCATTTTACTCTGGTATTTTGGGTGCAGAAAAATTATGACAAATGCCATGCATTTTATAAAAACCAATGACGTCTTTATTTTTCAAATTCTTTCCCATGGTCACTTCTTATGGAAATGATGGAACATCCTCTTTCATTTTGTATCACACTTGCAAGTTTTTGGAAGGCTTGAAATGTGTCACTTTTATGAGATAAAAAGAGTGTCCATGTAAATCTAGAAAAATCTTCCACAATCACAAATACATAAGAATTGCCTCTATAGCTTCGAATTCTGGATGGACCAATTAAGTCCATATGAAGCAAATCAAGGGGTTTTGATGTTAAAACTGTATTTTTAGACTTAAATGAGGATTTCATTTGTTCACCTTTCTGACAAGCACTATATTCTTTGTCTTTGATATAGTTCAATTTAGGCAAACCAGATACTAGATCTTTCTTGGACAATTTTCTAATTAATTCCATGTTTATATGTCCTAGTCTTCTATGCCAAATCCAAGTATCATCATCAAAACTAACTAAATAGGCTGAGTCCAGTTTAAATTCAGAATCAAGATCAAACAAGTAAACACTATTAACTCTATAACCTACTAATTTAAGTTGATTGTCACTGCCATTCACAACTAAGCATTTATTTAAATTAAAAATAACATGATTCCCTTTATCACAGAACTGACTTATACTTAACAAATTGTGTTTAAGATTGTCTACATAAAAGACATCATTTATACAATAGTTAGAAGACTTACTAATCTTACCAATTCCTCTAACCTTTCCTTTAGAATTATCTCCAAAGATCACCTTACCTCTATTTATAGGTGTGAGACAAATGAACTTATCCTTGTTTCCAATCATATGTCTTGAACAACCACTGTCCAAAAATCATAAATTTGTGCTTTGTGCCTCACATCTTTGTAATATGAAGTTCATACTAGCATTGGTGGTACCCACTAAATTTTGGAACCATTATTGTTAGTAAACATAACAGAAATTTTCTTAACTATTGTAGATTTAGGTAACCATACCGATTTTTCATTTAGTTTATCAAGTAAGTCCCATTCTTAAAAGAACAATTTCTGATGTGATGGCCCTTATGATTATAGTAGAAATAAGTAATATTAGTAGGGCTCCATTTCCTAAATTTCCTATAATTCTACTATCTAAATCCTAGACTAGCTTTATTGTAAGAAAAGTTCTGATTTTGTAACACATATGTTAATTTTTTATTGCTCTCAGAAAATTCCCTCAGTGATTTTGTTAAAATCTCAATCTCAAATCTATACATAATGCATTTTTCACATTCTTTTCTAGTTAAAACAATCAATTTAGCATTTTCCTTTTCTAGGAATTTGACCTTTTCAATCAAAACTTTTTGCTCATTCTTAGAAGTAATTAATTTCTTCTTGGTTTCCACTAGAATGTCGTACAACTTAACACAAAGATCATCTAAATCTTCATCATCACTATCTTCATTAAAGCTTTTTTTAGACTCATCACTAGAGACATCATTATCAGAAATAACAAAGAAGGAATTTTTGCTTAAATCCTCAAGATTATCATTGTGTCTGGCCATAAGGCATAGCATGGCATCATCCTCAGATTCTTCTTCATCAGTAGTATTAGCCTTTTTATCATCCCAAATAGCAAAATTCAATTTCTTATAGGATGGTCTCTTTTTCTTTCTCTCATTCTCCAGTTGCTTCTTCAAGTAAGCTGGGCAATCTGGCTTAATATGGCCAAGTTTCTTGCATTTAAAGCAAGGAGGGACTATGCTAACTGAATTTCCTTTCTCAAACTTGGTATTATTCCTTCTTTGTAATGCTGATTTTCTCTTTTCTTTATTTTTCTTCGCTCTTAAGATTCTCTTCAGTTTCTTGCTCAGTAATGCTACATCTTCTCTGTTGATTGCTTCTACATTAGCTTTAGATTCTCATTCATCTGATTCTGTACCATTAAGTGCTAGAGTCTTTTTTTTTTGTCATCCCAATTCTTTTTGTACCTTCTCAATTCTAGTTCATGCTCTTCAAGATTGCCAAATAGCTTTTAAATAGTAGGGATACCTATCTTCGATGACTCTTTGATTGCAATATCCTTAGGTTGCCACTCTTCAGTCAAGACCTTAGAATTTTATGAACAAGATCTGCATTTTCAAACTTTTTTCCAAGCAAAGTTAAATGGTTAGTAATTGTAGTGAATCTCTGGATTAAATCCTTAATTGACTCACCTCTTCCATTTTAAACATTTTATATTGTGACATAAGAACATACACCTTTCAAGCCTTAACCTATGAAGTGCCTACATGTGCAATCTCAAGTGTGTCCTAAATTTGCTTAGTAGTAGAACAATTTGAGATCATTTCATACTCATTAGGTGATAAAGAGTTTGAGATTATCCATTTTACTTTAGCAGCAAGCAAGTGTTTCTTTCTCTCATTTTCTATCCAAAATGACTTAGGTTTAAGTTCTACATCACCATTGATTATTGTCCTAGGAGGTTCATAACCTTCCTTTACCAATTCCCACATATCCATATCTATAGCCTTAATAAAATCTTTCATCTTTTGCTTTCAATAGGTATAGTGTTCCCTATTGAAACTAGGAGGTTTGTGCATTGGTGGATATTTAGGCAGCAAAAAGTAATTAGAATCCATATTTTTCAAGAAAACATAGGTGTATCAAGAGCCAAAGCTCTGATACCAACTGATGGTCCCAGTAGAAGATAAAAATTACAAATCTTTTCTTTATTTTTTTAGGGGAATGTACATACACATTTGCCTAATATGAATTCTTCTTTTCTACTTAACAAGTTAGTGATTTATTGCCTTATATTGAGATGTGGAGATAGTAGAAGACAAATAATCAATGAATGTGGAGATGGTAGAATTTAATAATTGTGTAGAAAGATTTTAGATGTAGGAGTAGAAAAAGATTAAAGACACAGATTTTTAAAGTGGTTTAACTTGAATAGAAATCATAATTCAAGTCTACTCCACTTGGATCATTCCTTAATCAAAAGACCACTTTATTAATAAACAATCAGGATTGAAAAAGATGGCTCTTGAAATGCTAGTTTGAAAACAATATAAGAAATTACATAGGTTTCTTGCTAACCTAAGAATAAACACAAGACTTAGAACAGGCTCTTGCTAACCTAGATAAGATTTCTAAATCCCTAGAAATCTCAAACAGAAAAATAAAGATGAGAAAGATTAAGAGATACAATACCACAGGTTTGAGATGAAATCTCAAACAACTAGGATGAATTCAATAGAGTTTTGATTCACAATCTTTTGATTAAATCTTGAAAACCTTATGAGGTAGAGAGAAATCTTATTTAGAACTTTTGTCAAAGATTTTTGCAATTGAAGGATGAAGAAAAACTATGAAAACTAAAGGCAGTTGGGCTTTTATAACTGCTATAATAGAATAACTAACTTTCAGTTGATAAATCAATTCGTGAATCGATTCAGAGTGATTACAACTAATGAATCGGTTTGGTAATCAAATCTCAGTCTGTTGTGATCAGATCTTAAATTGATTATTGAATCTATTCAAGCAAAACTCCAAACCTTCAATAAAAAGAATTTTTCAAAACTTTACTTCACGAATCGATTTATGAATCGATTCAAATATGATTTTCACAAGTTCTTCTAGGAATCGATTCTTCATTTGATTCACAAGGTGAAAAGCAGTTTTATAAAATCTATACTTATGAAAGATCATTTAAAAACTGTTTTCTTCAAGTGGTTTGAATCTACCTCATTATTTAGTTAAAAATATTTGAATTAAATCTCATTTACAAAAGATCCTATTAAAATAAAATAATTCCTAAAACTATTTTTAGATCTCTTGAATTATTTCTCTTTGAACCTGTAAAACAAATCAGAATACTAAAACATATTGTCAGATAAAATTGTTTTTCAACATTAAAACTAAGGAAAATATGTAGCTAGAGTAACCAAGGCTAACAATAAGTAATATTTTTTCAAACATCACATCCATTCCATAATTTTTTTTTTCAATTACTCCAATAGTCAATACATTAATTAATTTGTCCTAAATTTGAAGAAATAAATCCAAAATAATAAGATAACTAGAAAGAATATTGACTCTAAGTTCAATAGCTTAACGAAAATTCAAATTGAAAATCATATTCAATGAAGATTCTCATCATCAACACCTATATCCATTAAGTCATCATCACTTCAATTTGCTTTTTCACCACCAACATTGTGTTGCATGCATAGATTTAAGTGAAATTAAAGAATTAGAAATTGGTTTGGGATATTCTAACAACATGCCAATATTTATGTAAGATTGTGTTGCATAAATGAAATTAAAGAATTACAAATCCATAATAAGAAGCATTTCATCTAGTAATAAGAAGAAGCATCAATATAAACTCTTGAATTATTTTGGTTACATAGATCAATAATGGTAGAAGAAAATACCTCTTTGTTCAAAAAGATAGAAGAAAATATGCTCATTTATATAGATTTATATAGTTATACCTACGAAATAATATTTATTAAGAAAGAATATTTAGTCTATTCAGTATGATATGGTTGTGTTTGAAAAAAATGATGTTTTTAGAGTTTGATAATTGATTGCAGGTTCAAAGTTGATCAAAGAATATTCAAGAGATCCACCTTAGACATAGTATTTTTATTGTTTTAAATAGGATCTTTTTTAAGAGTATTCTAATTCACTTTGATCCAAACAAGTCTCTTAAACTGGTTAAATTAAGGTAGAAATAAATCATTTGAAATGAGCTAAAGTTTAAGATTTTCTAACAAAGTTTTCAAACACACTTTCATAAGTGAAATTTTTATAAAAACTATTTTTCACTATATGAATGGATTCACAAATTAATTTATACTGAAGCACTTGTGAAAATGTACATGAATTGATTCATAAAGAATTGTTTTGAAAATTATTTTTACCAAAGGTTAGAAAATTTTCTGAATCGATTATGTAATCAATTCATGACTTCTTGTACTATAGTGTGAATCGATTCATGCATCGATTTAGTCATGAAGTTCTTGATGATACTCATGGATAAATTGATTCATAAATCGATTCATTAGTTAGTAACCCTCTCCTGAATCGATTTATAAATCGATTCAAAGTCTAAAAGTTAGTTATTTTTTAAAAGTTGGTTGCCACACTATAAATAGAGGTCAACCTCATTTCAAACACAATCTTAGAGAAGATTTCAAAATTTAAATAGATAATTTATTATTTCCTATTATGTAACTATTCATTGGCTTTACTTGTCTTCATCTAGAGAGGTATGTGACTAATGTCTACTTGTTAATATGTTTGGAGGGGGAAAAGTAATGTCTATTGGTAGACATTTCCTAAGCTTGTTAATGTGTTTGAAGGGGGAAAAGTAATGTTTGCTTGCACAGACCATCTTAAGGTCTTAAAGCTAACCTTTTTAACCTAACTTGGCACAATGATGGACTGGCAAAAAGGAAAAACCTTCCACTAATACCAAAACACACTTATGGTTGATTTGCATGCATATGTCTTGGCCTTTGCATTAATTGACTTGTTCTTTTAATATATGCATATACACATGAAGTACAGAACCAAGATGGATAGATATATTTTAATGTCCCGATAAAATATATAAGTAGTAAACAATTATTTAATTATTCATATATAATTAGTAAACAGAAGGATAAAAAAACCAACCCATTTGAATTTTATAATGTCTACTGCAATAAGATACCTCTATATGTGAATAAGTGAATTGAAACTAATGATACCTATTCATTGGTTGGAATATGTGTCAATGCAGATGAGCATGCATTGCGATTTTATGCACTATTGGCATCATCTAGAGGGGTTTTCAATAATCTAAGGATGACCCCTTAAATTGACTCCATTAATGTTAGACTCTTGCAACAATTCTTTTAGAAGCTCCTTCATCTCTTGAACCTCACTTCTTAAATTGACTACCTCGTCATGGTGCCCTCGCTTCAAAGCCTCAATTACTTCTTTTTTTTTTTCAAAGCAATTGGTGTAATAGGTCTCTCAAAGCAATGCACTCCCCCTGACTTTTCCTTCCCAAACATAGCTTGAAAGGCATCTATAGTGGCTTGAGTAGAGTTTTGAGTCAACTCTTGAAGTTGTAACTATAAAAAGAAACAAGGAAGTTAACAAAGTGATGTAAGATTTATTTTACTCCACAAGCGCACGGCGTAGTTATAGTAGAATCCGACGAATACGGGTCGTGTCCTATAGGGATCTTTATTATCAATTACCAGTTGTTTACAATGTAGGATGCCTAAATCAAATAAGAATAGTAAAAGTAATAGGGAGATAGAAGGAAAGTAGCAGTAATAAAATAATAATTAAAATTCAATTCTAAAAAGGCCTAGGATTGAGGTTTCACCACAGTTATATTCTTTAATAATTAATTGAGTTATTTTCTATTATAATTACTTATTTAATTCAGGATGGTTTTGCCTAAATTAATTACTAGCCTCTTTCAAGGTCTAATAATAGTACTTAAATCAACCCAATTATCTACTTTCGTGGAATTAGATTAAATTAAGCCCTTTAAGATCTGTGCAAACAAATAAAGATTACTAAAGAAACTTAATCTACTTTCGTGATTAAAATCTCTTTATTCAACTATTAGTTTTTCGGTGATAATCTTCTCCTTTCGATACTTC
>JANHAO010009230.1:0-18566 GCA_026873985.1 Saraca asoca
AATCAATAAAGTTTGGACCTAGAATAAACATAAGGTTTATTCATTCAGTTAGGATGCAAATACATGTGATACATGGAAGATAATATTGATTATAAGAGGAACTATCACTATGATTCGTGTATTTGTTTTTCTTACTTTAGTAAATTCAGATATATATTGGCCAAGTGGGAGAATGTAAGATAAGTTGACTGCAAACTAAAGGTTGTAAATTGAAGAAGTCAAAAATAAGGCTGTAGGCTATAGGATAGAGTAGTTGCAATATGTATAGCCAAAAATTTGGAATAATGAGCAACTGGCAGGAGAAATAGGCCGGTGGATATGGTCGAATTTTGCAGCCAACTCTATCTCTGCATTAAATGGCTAATATACAGTAACAGACTCAATGATGGATTGAGTACCATATAAGTAGAGCTCAGGGTCCCCAATGCAGTGTGCGAATCCATACAGTAAAGACCATCATTCAGTGATCAAAGCTTGCATTGGAAGCTCCCAAGCAGTGCAGAAAATCAAAATCTCAACAACAAAGAATGGCAATGTTAGGAGGTAATTTTGATCCTTTATGCTTCCGCGTTATTTGTATGCATGTTAGATTGTTACTAACATAATGAAGTTAATAAATAACTTTAATTGTAAGAGAAAAGAGTTATCTTTTATTAATTTATCATTTATTAAAAGTTAAATAATATGTAAAATAGTTAAGTATTTATTAAATTGATAGGGATAAAATTAAAAAAAATAATAAGTATATTCATGATTTTTTAAAATAATAGAAAAAAAGAACAATTTTTTTTTTTCAAAGTGACAGATTAAAAAAGAATGAAGAAAGTATTCAGTAGCAAATCATCTGCTTCTGCAAGATAGTCTATTTTAACTATCACGTCTTGGAAAGTCTGTACAGTTATGGGACAAGTATACAAGAGCGTAATACAAGGGGCGTGAATACTACCCAAGTGTCTGATATTGAAATTCGGGTATAGTTCAGAACTTACTTGGAAAAAAAGGAAGAGAGAATTAAACTTTTCATTATAGTTGGTTTTAATTTTTAATTTTTTTCATTTCATTTTTAAAGTTTTATTTCTTGTAAACATAAGAAATGGAATTTCTAACTAATTAAAATATTAGGTGGAAATCCTACGATATGGAAACAAAGCCACCTACAAAGGAGGAGAAGAAATGAAGTAATAGTAAATGGGAGACCACCGAAAAGACAAGACTGCATAATTAATGAATAGGATGAAGAATGCCAGACATAATTATATTGTACTGGAGTTCATGATTAAAAGGAATGTCATATGATACGTAAGGCTAGTTGTATGATACTCATGTGCTCCTAAAGAGGGTATCGGCAAGTCACCACTAGCGATCAAGGAGTGTTGTCAATTCAAAGTCCCAAAACCAAAATCTCTAGTTTTTAGTCAGCAACAAACATGATCAAGGAGTGTATATACATATATATATATATATATATGCATTTTTAGACAAATATTCAATGATATAATTTTAAGTTATTTTGATATTTATTTTTTCATAAAGAAATTCTGGCTAAATTTATCAAAGGAAAAAATAATTCTTTACATTAATATTTGTTGATTGTTTATTTACATAAAGTCTGGAAGCAAACACCCACATTTGCACAATTAAAGTTGTGAAAACGATCATTTCAACTTGTCCACGAGTTGGCCCATCTTAAACAAATCAGACCATGCCAAATCACTTTGTAGGAGGACCACCAATTTAGTTTGTCAAGGTCCATCCTAAGCGAGATTGTAGATGGACCGGCCTATTATATATATAATATGGAAACAACCATAATTTACAGATAAAAATTTTGTCTACCATCAACGTTTTTATTTCTGGTGAAATCAAGCATGCATCTTTAATTATAAAAATAATCTCTTAACTCAACATTACCCAATCAATAAGTCCACATTGTGATGATAAGTGTATTGTGATATTTATTTGGTTGGGGTTTTTTATTTATTAAAAACATTAATTTTCATATATAACATATATATCTGTGTATTTTTTTTTTTAAAAAAAGAAAAAACTGATTCAGATATTGATTGTGGATTTAACCTCTTAAATTAGCTGACTTAGTGAATAGACATGTTAAAATAGAATAATCTAACTCTATGGGATTAGCTGAGTAGGTAAAAGTTGTACAAAAGTCAATTCTTGGTCAGGCTATTTTTTATTAGGTTATACTATTACAATACCAATCCTAGGTCGAGAATTACTGAGTTGCCCCAAATGTGTTAGACAACTAGTTATTCAAAAAAATTAATTTCATATTAATTAAATCACTACTACTACTACTCCACTACCAATACTACCACTACTACTTCTACCACTATCATCATCACAATCATCATCATTATTTTTATCAGTACTAATACTATCATCACTATCACTACTATTACTATCATTGCCATCACTATTGCTATCATTATCATCATCACCATTGTTATTAGAGAAAAACATGATTTATTCATCTGTGGTATGACCTGAGTTTACTATATTTATATGTGATTTAAAATATGGAAATTGTTCAATCTGTGATTTGTTTTATTAACACTTTGCTCATCTTAACTATTTTTTTTTTAAAAAAGATAAAATTTATATATTTTTATCATGTAATATTCTTTATTACTCATTAAAGATACAAAATCAAGAAGTTAAAGATTATGTAAATGATTGATTTAGCAACATAACTTTAAATTTCAATTATGACTTGAAATGTCACTTCATGGATTAAATAGTCCATCCATAAAACCCTATTCATCCTAACTTTGCTTGTTTGCTTTAACTTTGTAGCTTTAATAGGTAGATAAGAAAGATCTTGTAATAAATGTGTAAATTCTATTCATTTTTGACAGAAAATTATTTTAACTAGGAACTATATGACTTAATTATTATTTAGTTAATAATATAGGAATCAAATGTGAATCCTATTTTAAAGATGTATTGTCACAGTCTAAATCCTTGTTTATGATCGATGTGAATATCAATCCTTAATTGATATCATCAGTCTCTAACATGTTTCTATTAACCATTTTTGTTCATACATGCATTAGTACTTTCTAATCATATTTATTTGTAAGAAAAGGATGTCACATTGAGATATAAACATAATTTTTATAATTTACAAGAGCATTACCCAAATAAGGCACATGCATCTAGGAACATCATTGTTAGTAGTTTTACATCAAGTTTTCCAAAAAAAAAAATGTATATATATATAATCTAAAAGCCATAAGTCATCCCCTATACCACCCCAAATATTTACACGAGGGCAATGGTAAAACCAAAAGATTAGATTAATCTATAACTTATCATAGAACCATAAGTATGAGTTAAACTAACTAAGCCTTCATGGATACCTTACGACTCTATTGTATACAGATTGTCAAAAGATTAGGAAAAAAGAAACCTGATGGCAGATACTCTAAGGATCAAACCATTACAAAACATTGGGGGGTTTCCAAGGGTATAATTTCCACTTCATGCAAGACTTCACATCTTCCAAAGTTTAGTACAATAACATAGTGAATTCTAACTTTAAAAGCTCTTAAAGGACTTGTTACAGTGTTGGTGAACATATCAACAGTTACTTTAATGGGATCAATATCCATCCTTACATTTTGATGGAGGAACAATGACAATATTTTAAGAATCTGAAAAATGGTCCATAGAAGAGTGAGTCTAGGGCTCAATGAGATAAATCCCTACCTAACTCATAAATGTACCAACAATAACAAATGCATATACATCATAGCAAATGTAATCATATTTCATACTAGATGTATATGCATTTGTTATTGTTGGTACATTTATATCATTTGCTATGATGTATATGCATTTGTTACTATATCACTAGATTATATCATTTTAGCATTTCATAAAATAACAATTCAGATAAGTAAGCAAAATAAATAAACAAAATCAAGATTCTCCTGGTTACTTCATTCCATTCGTACTTAGCATAATTGCCAGCCTTATCCATCCAGAGTTTATCCTTATTTCCATGCCACATTGTAGAATGTGTAGATCCGAGATCCAATTCATATTCACCCTCAACACATTAATCACATCTCATCATTATCAATAATCATTCCATGCCTCATAGGGAATTCTCAAGCTTTCAACCTGTATTATTTCTTTTCACATTCATTCACAATCACATTTTCTTTGTCACATTGTCATGATAATCATCAAAATTGTTGCCATGGCATCAGTATATAAGCATTCAATAATCATTTTGTCAATCCGAGGATCCATATCATTTAAATTCACAAATTTAATTACTCAATTTCCAACTTATTCAAACAATGCTAATACTCAGTTAATTAATCATTTAGTCATTTAATCATCTCTAAAACCCAATTGTACAATCCATACAACTATAGAGAAGAAGATATAGGCAACATATCATTAACTTATATGTTATTAGAAATATTTCAACATATTTTTTATTTCTAAGGCTCATGATTCAAATTGCTCTTCCTTACACTTATTTCGCAATCATAATCACAAAAACAAAGTATGCATTTAGGCCATTGTGATTTGAATAAAAAATTGAACTCGCTCTGCATGATTTGAATCAACCTTTCCTATTCATGTTTTCGATCTTGATCACAATTCAGATAATGTGTAGTCCTGGATTTCTCGAAGGTTTACAACTTCAGACAAGCAGACTCACCTTTTGAACTAAATTAGCTTGAGTTGAATCAGTGCATTCACATTTGACTCTCACAATTCTAATCTTAATTCTACTAGAATTTCCAGTTTTTGGGTTTGCGATTATGCTCGTGATTCTAATTGCACGTCCGGTTTCATACAAGTTTATAGTGCAAGTATACATTCCTACAAGGACAACTCTTAATTTCTTAACCAAGTTTCATTAGCTATCTTAGCTAACCTTTAATTACAAAGAAACTAAGCATAAAATCAAGTCTTTCCAAACATAAAACTATATTTATATCAACAACTCTGATCAAACTCAATCTATGACATATGACCACATAATGCCCATTTCTTCTCAACATAAACAACAATTCAATGGCTCACAAATAACTCACAAGAGAGATAAGAATTACTCACATAAGTGATTAAGAATAGAAAGCTAAAAAGGATCCAATGAAAGTCTTCAATGCTCTTTATGAACAAGAAAGAAAGGCATGTTAGATTTTTATATTTTCAAAAGTTTTCTTTTATCGAGTAGTCAAATACCATTATATTATGATTTCATTCCATAGAAACAAGCTAGAAATAGAAGATTTAAGACCTATAGACACCAGAAATTCATATGAGTTTATGAGGTGATTAGTGAAAATGAACAGTAACTTTTTTATTAAAAAATTCATAACTCAAGTTATACTTGATGAATGAACAATATTTTGTTACCAATTTAAAGAAGAAGATGAGAGGAATTAGCAATAAAAAATAAGAAAAATTATTATAAAAAAATAAGGTGCTTACTTGAAGAGAGAAATGGTGTAGTGAGAGAAAGCTTGACTCTAAGTTGAAGCTTAAATGGGTTGCATGGAATGCAACAGAGGTGGCACAAGAAAGGAAGAAAAAGGAGCTGACTTTGGAGGGCAAAAATGGAAAAGTTTGGAGTCAACTTTTACTTTAACTCTTCTTTGACAAGTTTTGTGATTTTTCTTTTAGAAACTTTGCCAATTTCTTCAACTTCGAGTCCAAATTTAACATATTCATCGATTGCCAATGGTTTTAAAATTTTGACACAAATTAGTTAAATTAATTATTTTTGTAAAGACTATAATTTTGCATTTGCTACGTACTTGTAGCCCTAGTTTTGATTTCTCTAAAGTTTCCCGTAAATTAAATTTCAAAAATACGGATTTTATTCTATAAACATTTGAAATGAAAATTTCAATTTTATAAAGATTCCTAAATTTCATATAATTTATTTTTAGTATATCTGAACACTTTATATATCAAAATTTACAATTTTAGAGCTTACGAAATTTCCAAATTCACCTTTTTACATTCTTCAAAAATTCATTTCATTATCAAAATTAAATTAATTTTTTTTTTAAAATTCGGGGTATTGCAAATATTGCATGTCACTAGATATAATTTTTCACTTGATGTCTACTTTGTTTCAGATATCATTAATTGCATCATTTTAATGTATATTACATAAAAAAAATTATGTTTCAAATGTGGATCTCCTTCTCAATTAAAATTAGCATATTTCATTACTTTAAATCACCATTTTAATATATTAGCAATAAATTTTCATTTATTTAGTTTTATTTATATTTTATGTTACTAATGCTTGTTAGGTTTAAATATTTGCTTCAAACTATATATTATACAGAAGAATAAGTTGGTAGTTTAATTTAGATTTTGTTTAATCGGTTCATTGTTTTTCTTACATAATTTTTTTTTTATATATGATGAACTTATAATTTGAGTGGTCTAGGTTCTTTATAATTGTAATAGTATTACATTATCATATATTTACTAGGAAAATTGAATTATTATGGCACAAGATTATAATTATTCTTATACATATGCATGGTTCTAATGTTATAGGAAATTTTCATTTGCAACAATAAATGCATAGGTTTGACTAAACCCTCTATTATTACCTATATTTAACTATATCCAACTGTAACTTTATATCAATAAATACATAATTTTGAATGGTTTATTGAAATAGTGTGCCTAAAATATATATTATCTATATTCATCTCAAACACTTTATCCTTCATCTTTATATATTAATATTAAAACTTAAATTAAAAAATATTTGTAAATAAAAAAATGAGTCGTAACATTTACCATAATATATGAAACATATCATCTTATGAAACATTTGAAATCATATATGATAGAAAAAGACCTAAAATTTATTTATAACATAACCGAGGGTAAAAGTTCTAATATTAAATATATATTAGCTTATCAATCCAACATTAAAAATTATTTAGCATTATTTTAATATACATACACGTCTAATTAGAGGTGAGCATCGGTCAGCTAAGATCGATTAGCCCAATTTTTTTTACCTAACTGATTCAAACCATTAGGAATGGATTTTAACCCTAACTCAACTGCCATATACAAGCCAACTAACCTTAACCATATATTAGTTTTGGTTAGACTAATTCGGTTTCCATTGGTTTGGCACATTTAAGCTGGACTTGTGAGACAAACATCAAATTTATATATTTATGTCCATTTCCAGCTTTTGAAGGATTATTTTGCTCATTCAACAATCAATGAAACACAAAAAGTTCAAATAACACTTCTCAATACTTAGTTTTTCATATCAAAATATACATTAAACAATTTATTGTCAAAATGAATCACTGAACTAGTATTCAAAATAAGAGAATTCTATGCAAAATAACATAATTCAAAATGAACTAGTATACAAAACAAACATTCAAAATAACTAAATAGAACTGTTAACCATTAAGTGATATTCTGTCAATTTTGCATGGTGCAATTCAAAATGAATACCTAAATAAAACCTATTATTGTAATTCAACATTCATTCTTGAATGAAGACAAAAGCAATATTCTATGCAATTATTGTGGAAGCAACCTCCTCCCTATATAGTCTTAAAAGAAAAGAAGGCATTATTTAATATGTGCATGCTAACTCAAAAGAAAACACCAACCATCTATGTATGTCATTTCTTAATGCCGTAAATTCTGTACTGATGGTATTAGCAAGGTAAAGCCTAAAGCCTATGTGCTATCATGCTATGTACCAAATTGGCTAGCAACACTAAAAGACTAGGGCAAACTTGCTACACTATAAACATTATATGCAAGTATGTAACCAAAAAAGAATCTAAAAATTAGATGTGGAATTTATATCTCCATTTACAAAAAGAATGATACTTGAAACTATTAGACAAAAAAAGGCACCATTAAGTGATCAAAAGAAAGCTAGAAAGGTGTTATGGGTAAAAATCGGCTCTAAAAAAAAGCCCGGCAAAGACTAAGTTACATAGATCACTAAAGACGCTCAGCGAGAACCACCTCGTTCATCACTAGGAAGCGACACGATGAGGTCATCATGAGGCCGGCTCGCTAAGCAGCCAACTGTCTTGCTCGAGATTGCTATGCTAACAATGACGGCATCAAGCTTGCAAAGTGATCTACCACAGTGCCCTCGAGCTGAGGAACCCAGCTCGTGAGGATGGGTATCTCGTTTGACAAAGCAAGACCACAAGACAAACACATACAAACGCTAGTCTACAGCCGACAAGAGGGGCCCACCTCGTAGAAAGAAGCCTGCAATGGTTGAATTGCAGGAGTTTTATTGTCTTTCACATTTATTTCTTGATGTAACACAATTATAGCTTGTAATTAATGTATGGAACTCTTCCTTCGTCTATAAATAGGGATACATTGTTAGAAGAGGGGGAGAGGCTAGAAAACTTGTAACCAAAAACTCTGTAAAAATCTTCTCTCATATTAATAAAAACTCTGCCATGGATGTAGGGTCCAGTACCACCCGAATTTAACCGAACCACATTAAAATACCGCTCTGCTCTCTCTAGTTTAGCCCTTCTTCCTCTCCATTCAACTCCTCGCACTTTAAAAGACAGTTTAGGGTCCAAGAATTCATCTTTGTTGGTTGGAGTTTGGGACTCTCCGTGTGAACTAAATTCTAACGTCAACATTTTGGCACCGTCTGTGGGGACTCATCTACTCTCTGAAGTGCTCATCACAGCTCAACAATGGTAAGAGGAAGGACCACTGGGAGTTTGACCGCTCCAGTCTTTCAACCAGTGGACACTTCCATCATGGGGGCTCACCAGCATTCTACTGTTGTTCCCAAAAATGAAGAAGCACAAACGCCCAGCCAACCCTAATCAGCACTCAAAAATACAGTAAGAGAGTTAGTTGAAACTGTTAAAGCACTGGCACAGGCTCAAGCCCAAAGTATGCAAAGACAAGAAGAAATCATAGCACAGCTCCAAAAATTTCGTAGAGAAGCTCATAAGGAAACTTACAAAGATCATGATAATTAACAACTAGTTAGCTCACAACGAGTAGAAAGCTCCACCCCTCAGCCTGAAATATGGGACCGGATAATAGAGGAAGTTCTTCAAAGGCTTAAATGGCTAAAAGAATGCCCATGGCCACAAAGTAATCAACCTCACTATGAGGAAAGCTCAACATTTTCTGTGGAGATCGAGATGCAGCCTTTCCTATAGAAAATTAAAGTGCCTGCGATCCTGCTATATGACAGGAACAGTGACCCAAGCGTCCACTTGGATGTGTTCAATATCTAGATGGATCTTCAAACAACTGACCCCTTGGTGAAATGTCGTGTCTTTCTGGCCACATTAGGAGGAAAACCTTGGGTATGGTTTAGAAACCTCCCATCTCGTAACGTCAGCAGTTGGGAAGAATGCCAAAGGAAATTCATTAACCAATATCGAGCATTGAAGAGGTAGCTCGCACCTCCTTGCCATCTCGCAATGGTTTTTTAGTGTAAGAACGAATCGCTAAAAGACTATATAATCAAATTCATGCATGAAGCAACTCTGTGGAAAATCATTCGGAGGAAAGTATCTTAATAGCCATCTCAACAGGACTTCGCAAAGATGAAAAGCTATATAGAAGCCTCTATAAGTCCTCAGCTTGAGACCTCGCTGAATTCTACAAGCGAGCTACTAGAGAAATAAGGTGGGAAGAAACCTTCGGAACGGAGGAACCTAAGCAAAAAGTGGATGCGAGTGGTCCCACTACAAGTAAAAAGAGGGATGATGAGAGTTGTAGTCATAACTCCACTCAGCTTGTAAAGAAAGCCAGGCCCTAATGGCCTCGAGGTCACTTTGAAAGCTATAGCATCTTTTCAGACACGTAGGATAAAATTTTTGCCACAGAAAGGCACAATGAAGACTTTGGAAGGCCCAGACCAATGAAGGCATCCACCAAGTCTAGAGATCTAAGTAGATTTTGCACCTATTACAACAAGGCTGGACACACCATCTCAGAATGTTAAGCACTAAAAGATGCCATTGAGGACCACATCAGAAGAGGCCGATTACAGGATTACATGGTAAGGCTATCAGAGTAGGGAGCTCAACAAGTTCAACGAGTTGCAACTCGAGAGTCGGTGCCCTTCATCAGAACTATATTCTAATCCTATAACATTTTCTTGAGATCAATGACAATCTCGAAGATGTATGAATTGTTCTATATTGAATCAATGTAATTCGTAGCCGATTAGCCATAAAGCACTACCTAGATAATGAGTTTGCCATTACAAGGATACATTCGAGGGTGAGATGGCATGAGGCCTACCCCATTGATACATCCAGAGTAAATTATATCCCATAAACTAGGACTAAGAGCACAATTGCTGTCTCACTAAGCAACAAGATTACTACAA
This sequence comes from Saraca asoca, assembly GCA_026873985.1. Classification (NCBI taxonomy): domain Eukaryota; kingdom Viridiplantae; phylum Streptophyta; class Magnoliopsida; order Fabales; family Fabaceae; genus Saraca; species Saraca asoca. The sequence goes on from JANHAO010009230.1 coordinate 10,394, forward strand.
GGCTAAGCAACAAGACTACTACCTCGCTGAGCAACGAAATTGCTGCAAGACTGAGCAACGAGCTTGCTGTGGTACAAACGTGCGACCTCACTTAGCGATGAAATGTCATCTCGCTGCTGAAAAACCTGTCCAAGGGTAAGATGGCCTAAAGCCTACCTCGTGTCTGAGGGTGAGACAACCCAGAGCCTACCTTGCGATAACACAAACGAAAACAAAACTAAACCGAGGCTGACACGACCCCAGAGCCTACCTCGTCGATACACCTAAATCAAATAGTAGGCAACAAGCCCACCATATTATGAGGACACCAAAGTAAACTCGTTACAGCTCTTATGCAATTGAGTATTTATAGCTAACATGTAGACAAGAAAGTCACAGCTCACATGCAAACCCTCATCAAGCGCAGCTCACATGTGACCTAACTATTGCCTATCATGAACTAGGAATTAAGACAACAAAGTGCAGCAGAAAGCTAAAAACACAGCCGATTGGTTAGAAAATATTTCATTAATCATCATACATGTACAAGCAAGTGGTGTTCAAGGCATCTGACATAACTTTTAGAAGCTACATAGAAAAGTTCATACACCAAAAAGCCTCAATGAGGCAAGATTACATCAGAAGAAGAAGAAATACAGAAACAAAGGCAAAAGACTGAAAGCCTAATACTACCATTTCGGCAAGAAAGTGAAGAGCCGACTATACAAGGAGGTAAACTCCCACTAGTAAGAAGACTAGCAACTCCACTCTTGTAGTCTTCCCATACTCGATCAGCGATTCTTACTGGACCAGACCCAGTGCAATCCAAAAAGGCACCAAAGGTCCAGCCAGCAGTGCTGGATTCTATGAAGGGAGCCAGGGAAGACAATCCAAGATCTGCACAAGACTCCCTAAGAGCCCGCAAGATGGATACTGTGGCAAAGCCACGTGCAACAGGCTATCCATGCCTCCAAACATTTTGCAACAAGCCATCCATGTCTCAGCAAGCTTCTCTGGAAGCCAAGATATCAAAAACGCAGAGGGCTCGATAGGCTCCTCCATTGAACTCTTTTGAGAAAAAGGAAGAAGGCCTTCAGGGTATAAAAAGACTAACTCGATCCACCAAAAAATCCAGAAGACATTTGGATAATCTCAATCTAACAGTACAAAGCAAACAGTAGTGCCACGCCAACGGTCAAAAACTACAAACAGAAGAAAGCATGGCCTAAAGCAAAATGAAAAGATAGAAAAAGAAACCTAAAATGACAAATCAGGCAAGAACTTTGACCATAAGCAAAGCCTCAGAAAAATCACAACTCCCAGTCTATAAAGTGAACTGAGAGTTGGGGAGCTTATGTTATGAGTAAAAATTAGCTCTAAAAAAAAGAGCTAACAAAGACTAAGTTACATGAATCGTTGAAGAAGCTCAATGAGAACCACCTCACTCATTGCTAGGAAGCGACACAATGAGGTCATCATGAGGCTGGCTTGCTAAGTAGCTGACCGTCTTGCTTGAGTTCTCTATGCTAACAATGACGACACCGAGCTCTCAAAACGATCTATCACAGTGCCCTCGAGCTAAGGAGCCTAGCTCGTGAGGACGGACATCTCATTCGACAAAGCGAGACCATAAGATAGACATATACAAAGGCTAGTCTATAGCTGATAAGAAGGGCCCACCCCACAGAAAGAAGCCTGCAACAACCGAATTGTAGGAGTTTTATTGTCTTTCACATTTATTTCTTGATGTTACACGACTGTAGCTTATAATTAATGTATGTAACTCTTCCCTCTTCTATAAATAGGGATACACTGTTAGAAGAAGGGGAGAGGCCGGAAAACTTGTAACCAAAAACTTTGTAAAAATCTTCTATCATATTAATAAAAACTCCGCCATAGACGTAGGGTCCAACACCGCTTAGATTTAGTCGAACCACGTTAAAATACCACTCTTCTCTCTCCAATTCGACCCTTCTTCCTCTCCATTCAACTCCTCACACTCCGAAAGACAGTTTAGGGTCTAAGAATTCATCTCTGTTGGCTGAAGTTTGGGACTCTCTGTGTGAACTAACTTTCAATGTCAGCAAAAGGAAAAGAAAAGAAAAACTAAATTAGATTGTTCATTGGACAAAAAACAAAAGAAAAGGAAAAACTGTATTATGAAATGTGAAAAAGTAAGATACCATCTAGTCAACTACTTTAGACTGTCACTTTTGAACATTCTTTTCTCCTCTGCTACTATTAGCATCATTTTTCAAAATTGGTTACAACCTTTGAACAAATAAAGAAAGAAAACCTTATGTTTCATGAGTTAAAGTAACAAATAAAGTAATAAACTATGATCAATAGTTCTAAAATATGTAATGCAATTACCTTCCTTTATCTTTTCATAGTCCTCTATGCCATCAACAAACTCAATGTCCTTAAACTAAAACTTGGTGAGTTTAACCAATTTTGAGTGCAAATCAAGGCCTCTGTTATCTTGGGGGAGAAGGAGCTCCTAAACACATCTAACACATGGTATCTTGTGCTAAATGCAAGCTTAGAATCAACTATGGAAACATGGAAAGCCAACATATCCCTTGCCATCTTAGAAAGCACATTGAATCATGATGCATTTGATTTCCACTAGGCTAATACATCATAATTTTCATCTTCATTAATGCAAGGCTTATTGAGGTACCTTTCTAACTCACATTTTTGCCTCAATTGTATCCTTTTTCTTCAAGTGTGACCTAAAGGTAGAATTTATTTTTTAAAGCAATTTTCATAGGTAGGATCCTTCTAAGTTGTTGGCTCTCATTGTGAGGGTTTCTCATCTTTGACTTTTCTAATGGGTTACTTATATTCAGTTGCATACCAATCATATATTCTTACAATTAAGGCTTTCACATTTGCACCATTGTCGAGGCAAGGATTTTTCCATAAATGTCCTCAAATGACCAAGGAATATAGGTCATTTTATACCTTGGGTCAAGGACATTTGCAATAAATAAGTTAGGGTTCATGTTTTCAAGCTTTCCCCAATACTTTTCATATTTCACTCTCATTTTAGTTGTCATGAAATACAATACATAATCATATTTATCAATGGAAGTTCAATTTTTTTATCTCACTTTGCACAAGAGAAAGATAAGTATAGGCAACATTAGATGTAACATACAATGAACTTGAAAAAGATAAAGTCATATCATAAAACATCTTCAAAAACTTAATGAATCTTCTCACATTTTTTCAATCCTCACTTCTTTAAAGAGACCATCTTATTTTAGAATCATCAAAATACGATTGGAAGTCTCTATCATCCTCCTTTAACTTCTCAAATGATTTTTGAAACCTCTCTACTATCTCAAGCATTTTGTATGTTGAGTTCCACCTAGTGGATACATCAAAATATAGAATATGTGCACAACATCTCATGTGCATCATACTCTTATCAAGCACCAAATCATCCCTATTCTTGACCTTCTTCTTTAAGTATGTTATTGCTTTATCGTTGGAGCTAGTATTGTTAACAGTCACAATGAGCACATGCTTCAACCCCCCATTCATTTAAACAAGCCTTAATGATTTTGCCTATTGTTTCACTTTTATGATCTAGTATAAGGCAAAAGTTAAGAATGCATTTTTGCAAGTTCTAGTCTTTATCAACGAAGTGTGCAGTCAAAGTCATGTACTTAAAGTTTTGAAATGACGTCCAACAATTAATAGTCAAGCATACCTTAACACAATCACTCTTTAATAATGCTTTAAGCCTGCTTTTCTCTTGCAAGTACAACTTATAGCAAACTCTATCTATGGTGTGCCTAGAAGGCACATCTAACTTAGGTTGAGCTTTTTACACATATAATTAAACCTATGCCCTTCAACAACTTTGAAGGTTGCTTATCACATAACATAAACATAACTATAACCTTTTTACATTCTCCAAAGTTAAAACCATGCGAAACAAATCCAACTAATTGTTTACCAGTGAACTTCCTTTCAAAATCTTAGATTTACTAACTAGGATTATTATCAAGTGCATATGTATACTTTGGACATTTTGGTATATGAGCAAGCATGTTAGAAGTTCCATGTTCTTTGCTATCATGTAAAAATCTAATTCCACAGTGAATGCACTTAGCAGTTGGTTCACCCACCTTATCTTTTGGCACTCTTTTGAAGTGGTCCTATGTAGATGATCTTCTTTTTGTCTAAATCATAGCTTGTTTATTTGCCAATTAATTTTTTCCCACAACCTTCTTTCTTTTCATAGGAGCACTCGAGGCAATAGAATGTGTCTCACTTTGACCAGTATCAGGTGGTTGGCTTCGAATAGTAACAACTGCCTCACCAACAATATATCTTACATTAGGCTCCATAACAAAACCTAGAAGAAAGTAAAAAAACACAATTTAATGCATAGTAAAATGTAAAATTTGGACAAAATTGATGTAATACCACTAGATGTCAATTTTGGACAGAATTTAGGGGAAATAAAACTTAAAATACACACATAATTTCAAGTATAATAAAAGCTTAAACTAGACAAAATAAAAAAAAAACACAAAACATCTATTTCATAATATAAATGATCTAACATAGTATTACAAATTTTTCTAGACTTAAAACAAAATCATAAACTACACATTCTTCTTGCAACTTAAAACATAATCTAAGTTACAAATTCTTTTGACTTAAAACATTATAAAACATAACAACAAAGATGTATCGTAATTTATGCTTCATTACTTGGCCTCCACATTTCTTTTGGTGAAGCATTAGCTCAGCTATCCTATTTATCCTAGCATCTAGTTGAAATTCCATTTGATGGGCCTTGCACTTAACTCTTTCATTTGCATTGACTCTTTCGAAATATTGCTAAATGGAAAATCTCCATAGAGCTTGCCCACCACTATTCCCATTTTGGCTATTCCTAATACCAAGGCCTTGAGCTTGTCCCTCCATCTGGGCATCCATTGGTATTGATATCTAGAACAAAATCAGAACCTATTAAATCATAAGTAGTTATTCAATTACCAAAAATAAAGTCAAACCCTTGAATCAAATCATAACCTATTATAAGCTTATAATTGGTTAAGTAGTTATTCATAATTCATAACAAGCCTATGAAAAATAGCAGCTAGCTAGCTATTAACAAGCCTATTAAAAAAATCATAATTCCAACTAAAAAATAGCATAATAAAAAGTAAGGTCCTCTACCAACACTAACTAGCATGTTTCGTTTATCTTAACTAACATTTCCCAATGCCAATGGTATATGAATTTAACTTGGGAACTTATAATAAAAAATTCAAACTAAAGTTTTGTCTTTTGTTCGAACAACAATCATAAATTCATAATAATATTCCACAATCAAATTTTGCAAAATACTATGACACAATGTAAAATTTGTACAAAGTCAATGACACCATGAACATGAATATACTGCAAATCAAAACAACACTTGAAAAAGCTTGACTTTAATAGTTTGATTACTCTAAAAAAATTAATTTGTACCACAACTAAAACCAAAGACATGTTCCACAAGTAAAAGACTTCATTAGTACCTCACTATATTTATTGAATCCTTGCATGAAACAGAGAAGAATAATAATACTATAAAACATCATATTAGTATAACAATGCAACCTTCCCTAAAAAATGTGCAATATTAGTAGGAATTAGTAATTGACTAATTGTCACACCAATTCTTAAACAATAGAGAACAAAAAAAAATCCTTAACTTGTAATGCAAGAGGAATAGGATATAGTACAAACAACTAATAGGCATAGCAAAAATCCAAAACTAAAAGAAATTGTGATTAACAAACATACAATGAAAAAGTAATAGGAAATCAACTATAGTAAGAGCTAGAAAAAGAATTAACTGAATATACCAAAAATCAACAAATCACAACCCTATAGTAACAACTAAGCATAGCAAAAATCAAACAATCAAGCCAATAGGTGCAATATATTTAAGGAGTAGGGAAGGATGGCGAATCAGAAAAAAATTACCTTAATTGTTGATTTTAAACAACTTCCATTTCACACTGCTACTCGTAGATGCTAAACGCCAAACATGGATGAAGCTTGAAAACAATCTTGAGCATTTGAATTGTAAAGTCAACATTCAGTATCAAGAGCTTGGCTGTTATGGCAATAGAAAAGGAGATGAATACCTCTACTAGGGTTTTGCAGAGACAAATTAGGGCTAAGAGTTTGAAAAAGAGCAGAGGTCGATGAAACAAGCAAGAAATGTTTTAATTTAACAATGCAAGGGATGAAATGACGTTGTTTCATCCCAACTATTGGTTAAGTTTAGTTAATTTTTGTTAAGGTCATCTAATCCATTATTAATTGAGACCCAATTTTGAGCCTATTTTTTAGGTATTCCAAATCGTTAGTCAAACCTTAATTGACTTTAACTAATAATTTGTTAGTTCGGTTAGTTAGTTAAAATCAGTTTGACTCTTTCTTATTACCTTTACATCAAATGGGTTAACTTATTCACTGATAAGTTAATACTTATCATTTCCAAACTCTTGTTAGGTTGGGTTACTTCAGATCAATTTCTTATTAGGTTGTACCACTATTTTTTTTTCCTTGTTAGTCCCAGACCAGTCTCATAGAGAACTAAATCAATTTTAGATCAATCTATCAAACCTAACACATTTTGACACATGTAACAATCAAACAAGTTGAAAAAGGCCCACATTTAAATGAGTTCTATATTTAATATATTTAATGGTGACAATTAAATTGATTAATTCGCTTAGTTATGTCTTCCATTTAATGTTAACAACCAACTGAACAGCCCATTTACAAGAGAACTTGACAGCAATGCATCAACCCACGAAGAATACACATGTCCTCTGATATATTGGCAAGCTTAATGCCTCCAAGTGTTGCTATGTACACGAGCCATGTTATATTATATATAACGACTTTCTACACTCATCTTTGATAAGATTATTGTTTTTTAGTAAATTAATCTATGGAGTTATTGAATCTAATAATAAAATTGGTTACATAAAAGATATGGTATAAAAAATATTGCTTACGGACACGCCTAAATATTATATATGCAGTTTCATATTCCATGAACTTCATAAGCATGCAAAAGCTTAGAACAAAGAAACATGTCAATTTACATACAATATGTACGGACCAATACATCACCTAGTTTACATTTTTGTTTGAGTGATAATTTTATTTATATCAAACTTTTTAAATTATGACACAATCTAGAGTGATTTTTAATCTTCAACCGGCCAATTAGAACCAAGTGAAGAAGTGGCTATAGTAAACAGTCTTAAACCTTGATTGATTGACTTCTTTATAAGACTTGGTTAAAGAACTTAGCGAATCAACTGTCCAATCAATACATGACAAAAAGTGTAATTCAAGCATGTGTGAATAATGTGATGCTAACACTTGCCTAATGGGAATCTCACTGACATTATCAATATGCTGAAGAAACATGACCGCATTTCATTCGTTTAAAAGTACGTTAATTAACATGCTCAATATATATATATATATATATATCAAGAGATATCTTTTCTTCTCATCATCTTCATGACACTACTAAAACTCTACTAAGACATTGACTTGATCATCAAAGCGCACTCAGTAAATCACTTTTGTTGTGTGCTACTGACCTTATTGTGCTCGTAGGTTATTTTTATGTCATTTCTCATTCCGTCGATCAGCTTCACCCGAAAAGAGAAATTCAAATTATAATATAAAATAAAATTATAAAAATACATTGTTATAAGACCTAATAAAATGAATAATAATATTATTATTGTAGATCACAATTTTAAACTATGATTTATACACATAAATGGTGAGTGAAAGAAGCATTGATTCTTATCTTAAATGTGCGTCTTCTGCGGCATGATTTTTTTTAAATTTTTTTTATATACATTTTGCAGCCTGACTCATGAACTCCTAATTTAGATGTTAAACACGTTGACATTCCTGATAACTCCACTTTTATATATTTAAAACAGAAATTAAAGTCCCCTTACGATGGTACATATTTGTACCGTTAACCTAATATTCTTATTTATTCGTTTAATTAATTTAATTCATGTTGAAAAATTAATGTACTGCCAGTTGGCATTTTGTCCACATAATCAAATGAAGAATATAAAATAGGGCAACGCTATAATATATGTAATGCGTGTTTGTCCAAAATTAA
>JANHAO010009231.1:0-18574 GCA_026873985.1 Saraca asoca
GATTCAGTCGCCATACCACAAAAATTTTTCAAATTCTTCCCTTACCCAATAAGTGGCAATGTAGTCGCAAGGTGGTCGCAGATAGAGACCGAAAAAATTCGGTCGCAGTTTCGGTGGCTAAAATCTATTTTTTTTGTAGTGGTATTCAATAATTCCATTCTCATAATGAATATCTCATCACTTTAATATCAACATATTTCATCATCATTCATAATATTGTGTGTCATTTTATGTCTCACATACATAATTAAGATTTACATCATATAATCATTCATTGTAAATGATTATAATTTCAATAACAATCATAACTTCACAATATCACATTTCCATAATCACAGTTATTCATTATCATCCTTATACTATCTTGTCTCATAATAATTTTGATTTGTAAATATATTGATTAGGTGTTCTTTCATGTACCTTAATTCAGTTCATGGATATTACTCATGAATTACATTTTTATAGTCTCTTGTTTATCATACTTGGATTATTTGGATAAATCATAAAGGTAACTCAAGGAATTTAGATAAAAATTAAGAAGAAGTAAATATTGGTTTAATATTATGGAACTTGTTGAAAGTACGATCAGAATCACGATTAGAATTGCTAAAGAAAATGAGCAAGATCACGATTAGAATCAGAAAACTTATTTGTGAAAAGCTTGGTTTGACTCGTCGGCAATATAGTTAAAAATGTGAGTCTACTCACCAAACTTTCAAAACTTTCAGGAAGCCTAATTTCAAACATGATTAGAATTGAAAAAAGAGTAGGGTTGGTCGATTTGACTCGTAAACAAATACACACTATAGGATCTTATTATCCCATGTTTTGGAAGCATAAACAAACTCAGACTCAACTATTTCAACATCATACTTATTAGCATCTCAACAATCCACTTAATCATCAAGTTTTATCATATCATCACAAAATCCATTTTTTTTACTAACTTGCACCTCAAATCAATATATCTCAAGCAAGAATCACATCATAATTCATAAGAATGATAAGTATCACTCACCTCAATAACTTGAACATAAGAAACTGCAATTATTTCACCAAAATCTTTTATGCTCTTCAAAATAAAAAATAAAACCATATTAGCTTCTAATTCTTTTTCTACAGATTTCTCTTGTTAACCAATTATATATGATGAAATTATGATTCTTATATCAAGAATAAAGCTATATTTAACAAATTTGAGCTCCAAAATGTCAGAAAAATTAGATCAATTCATGAACTGAATAGTATCATGAATAATGACAAAAAATTTTAAAAATTTATAACTTATACTCAGTGCATCAATATAATTTTGATGTCAAAATGAACAAGAAGATGAGAGGATTTAGTAGTAAAAATTTGAGGAAATAACAACCAAGATTAAGAGCTCACTTGAAAAGGGAGAAAGTGAAGGTTTAGAAAGAGAAAATAGAAACTTGGAGAAGAAGATGAGAAATTTTGCATGGGTGGTGAATGTGCTGAAATGGCTTAAGAAGCAAAGTGAGCCGATTGAGGGAGGGGCAATTTAGGAAAAATAAATTAACTTCTCACTATTTACAAGTTAACCACTTTCCTATTTTCTTATTTCATTTATTTGAGTTCAAATTCAACACACTTAGCAAATTCTAAAATTATAAAATTTTAATACAAATTAGTTAAATTAATTATCTTCATAATGGCTATGATTTTATGCTTATTCGATATCCATAACCTTTGTTTCAAATTTTTAAAGTTTTCTAGAAATAGAATTTCAAAATTACAAATTTTGTTCCTTAATAATTCTTGATCACCTTTTTGATCTTCTGAGGACTTCTAAAATTCAATTTCTACTATTTTTGGGTTTTCTATAACTCAAAATTTATAATTTCAATATTCTTGAAAATTTTCAAATTTCCCATATCGGATTTTCTGAATAGCCATTTTATTGCCAAAATAGGTTTGGAAAAATTAAGGATTACAAATTCCCCCCTTAAAAGAATTCATCCTCAAATTCTGAATAGCAATGGTAACTAAACTAGAATGATTCAACTATTAGTAAATTGCAATTTATTCTAATAATTACGACAATTAACCCTTATCAAATAAATGGAGATATTTTTCTCATATATCGGTTTCCAATTCCCATGTGGCTTCTCACTCATCATATTGTCTCTACATCACTTTAACCATTGGAACTTCTTCAGACATTAACTTCCAAACTTGTCAATCAAGAATAACTATTGGTTGCTCTTCGTAGGTCCATTTGGTATCTAACTAAATTGATTCTTCCTTGATAATGTGAGACTTGTCTAGAACATATTTTCTTAGCATTGAAACATGGAATACTGGATGGATTCCTTGCATCTTAGTTGGTAATTCCAATTGGTATGCTATGGCTCCCATGCGCTTGATAATTCTAAGTGGTCCCACATACTACGGTGTTGATTTCCTCTTTTTGCTAAATTGCATAATTCCTTTCGTAGGAGTCACCATGAGAAATACTTGATCATTAACCTCGAACTCTAGGTTTCTTCTCCTATTATTTAAGTATGCCTTTCGTTAATCTTGAGCTGCTTTCATTCTATTACAAATCAATTGTACTTTTTCAATTACATCTGCCATAAGATTTGGTTCCAATAATTTTGATTCTTCAGGCTCAAATAAACCTATCGGAGATCCATATCTTTGCCCATACAACACCTTGAAAGGTGCTGCCTGAATGCTGGCTTAATAACTATTATTGTAAGCAAATTCGGTATGTGGTAAATATTTTTTCTAGCTCCCTTTGAATTCCATCAAACATGCTCGTAACATATGTTCTAGAGTTTGAATTTTTCACTCTGTTTGACCATCTGTTTGTAGATGAAAAGTAGTGCTAAACTGTAATTGAATACCTAATGATTATTGAAACGATTGCTAAAAGTGTGAAGTAAACTAAGTACCACAATCTGAAATAATACACACCATACAAAGGAACTATTCAGTCAAGATATAGTTGTGCATATTGAATAGCTGAATAGGTCATTTTAACTGGTAAGAAATGAGCTAATTTGGTTAAATGATCAATGATAACCTAGATTGAGTCATAACCTTTTAGCATCCATGGCAATCCAACTACGAAATCCATAGTTATACTTTCCTATTTCCATTCTGGGATTTTTATAGATTGGTGTAACCCTATCAGATGTTGATGTTCAACCTGACACATTAAACATTTTGTTACGTATTCAAGCACATCCCGTTTCATACCTTCCTTCCAAAACACGTCCTTCAAATCATGATACATTTTAAACACTCCTAGGTGCATTGTATAGGATGAATTATACACTTGATATAGCAAATCATCATGTATATTTTGTGCTACATACAACCGTCCTTCCTTTTTAAGCACTTCTGTCTTGTTAATTGAGAATTTCAAGTTCAGTTCTACTTCCACTTTTTTGTCTAAAAATCACATATTGCGAATCTTGTTTTTGAGCATCTGTAATACAATTAACTAGTATAGATTGCACTATCATATGGGCAAGAATTACATTTTGATCCAGAACTTTCAATTGCATTCCAATCTTTTCTAACTCTAGGTAAAAGACACAACAATTTTTCTTCTTTAGAGAAAAGATGGGCTAGACTCATTGACTTGTGACTTAGTGCGTTTGCTATACATTTGCCTTGCCTAGAGTCTAAGATTAAGATTTTTTTTGTTCAAAGATATACTTCAAACTTTTATGATCTATATAAATCTCACATGTTTCTCTATACAGATAATGCCTTCAAATTTTTAATGCAAAAACTACTGCTACCATTTCCAAATCATGAGTACGGTAGTTCTGTTCATGTTTCTTCAATTATCACGATGCATACACAATTACTTTTCCATTCTACATTAATACACATCCAAGCCTAACACATGAAGCATCATAATACACCATTTAACCACTTGATTCAGATGGTAATGCCAACACCGAAGCTGTTGCCAAGCTTTTTTTCAAATTTTGGAAACTTTTCTCACAGGTAGTAGTCCGTTCAAATTATACTCCTTTTTGAGTAAGTTTAGTTAATGGTGCAGCAATCTTAGAAAAATCCTTGACAAACTTTTAATAGTATCCAACTAAACCTAGAAAATTATGAATCTCAGTGATTGCTAAGGGTTTAGGCCAATTTTCTTCAACTTTTATCTTTTAAGAGTACACTCATACTCTTTCTTGTAATACAACATGCCTGAGGAATTTAACACTAGTCATCCAAAACTCACATTTGAAAAATTCTGCATAAAGCATATGTTTTCGTAGTGTTTGCAACACTATTTGCAGATGCTGAGCATATTTTTCTTTACCCTTGGAGTAGACCATGATATCGTTAATAAATAATATTATGAATTTATCCAAAAATGGTCTAAATACTTGGTTCATTAGATCCATAAAAGTAGTGGGGCGTTGGTCAGCTTGAATGACATTACAAGGAATTCATAATGTCCATATTGTGTATGAAAGATAGTTTTAGACATATCTTCTTCACGAATCTTTAACTGATGGTGCCTCGACCTCAAGTTTATTTTGGAAAAATATTTCACCCCTTGCAATTGATCAAACAAGTCATCAACGCTAGGGAGGGGATATTTATTTTTGGTGGTCACTCTATTCAATTGGTGATAATTAATGCATAATCTTAATGAACCATCCTTCTTTTTCATAAACAATATGGGTGTTCCCCATGGTGAAACACTTGGATGAATAAAACATTTATCAAGCAACTCTAAAAATTGGGTATTCAATTGCTTAAATTCTATTAGTGCCATTTGATATAGAGGAATGGAAATAGGCTTCATGCCAGGTATTAAATCGATAGTAAATTCAATTTCCCGATTCGGTGGTATCCTAGGTAACTCATTAGGAAATACATCAAGATACTCTCATATTACTGGGACTTCATTCGATTTTGAAATTACCATATCTAGATCTTGTACCATAGCTAAATAAACTATATGCACTTTATCAAAAGTTTATAAGCTCACACATTCGAGATTAATCCAGCTATATCAGCTATCCATTCTCCTTGTAAAGTTATAGGAGTGGATTCATCTATGTGGAATGTAACTTTCTTTTTGAAACAATTCATGCACACATGGTGCTAAGAAAGTCAATCCATACCTAGGATTACATCATAATCTACCATATCTAACATAACTAGGTCAGCACATACCTGTTTGTCACCTATGGTCATGGCACATTTCCTTAGGATCTGATTAGCTAATAAAGTTTTGATAATAGGAGTTAGTACTAGCAATGGTGTTTCCATTAATTCACCATATTCATTCAACAAATTAGCAAACTTCTTTACAATAAAAGAATGAGTAGCGCTAGGATCAAACAGTGCTCAAGTTGGTAAATTATGCACTATCAAAATACCTCAGACTACAGCATTAGATGTTGGAGCTTCTTATCTGGTGAGGTTGTAAACTCGTGCCATGGCTTCATTAGGACTCCTTCCATGATTAACCCCTTACTTTTGCCAGATACTACTAGCACTTTCACTGATGCCGTAAAGGGTGTTGTCGATTGATTCGGGGGTCCAAATTGATAATTTACACCATATTCTAAAGCATTCATATTCATAGGACATTCTTTCACCCTATACCTAGGTTGACAACATCGAAAACATCTCATCAAATCCTTTCTACATGGACCATAGTGAGTTGTATTACATATTCTACATTGTGGCATATTAATATTAGAATTCCCTTGATTCTATGGTATATTTCTTCCATAGAATGAAACAAAAGTAGTTGTAATAGATTGACCTTTCATGTTCTTTCTTGCATGTGTATTTTACAAACATGATGATCCAAAAAAATTGCCTTTCCACCCATTAGGGGGTTTTCCACGAGCTTAAGTTGAATTTTCACTTGATATCGCATTAGTTCCCTTAGTTTGAACTCCTTTCTTGCTCCCAGAGGATATTTCCCTTTCATAATGCTCTTTCAATCTTAATTCTATCTTTTAATTCTATCCGTAAGGCTTGGTTTATGGTTTGTTGATATGTTGTTTTGGATTGACCTTAATGTAATCAAAATAATAATCTCAAAGCCCTTACATGAATCTTTCGACCTTTATGGTCTCATTCAGAATCAGGTGCATAACATATTGAGAAAGTCATATAAATTGAATATCATATTCACTTACAGACAAATTTTTTTGCCTCCAATTTTCAAATTTTCTAGCATTTGCTTGTTGGACACTAAGGGGAAGGAATTAGTTAATGAAAATATCTTAGAACATCATCCAAGTTAAAGGTCTTGCTTCAGTAATTTGCCTATCAACAGCTCCAACATACCAGTAATATGCTAGATCATCTAGCTAATATCCTTCTAGTTCTATCAATAAAGATTCAGGACATCATAACATTCTATCATATCTTTCAATTTGATTTAGAAATTGGTATGGATCTACAGAAGAATCGATTCTCGTATATCGAGGTGGCTTCAATTTCAGGAACTCATGAACAAGTCACAATTGATCTCTTTGCTCATTTCTAGCAAGAGAAATTTAGTTTCTTTCATTTTGCCTATTTCTATCTGGCTCTCTATTTTGATCTTAATTTTGGTTTTGAGTTAGTGTATACACTAGGCGAGCCATTGCCTCTTGAACCAAGTTCTCCACCTAGTGGGGAACTTCTAGATTCTCATCGGCTTTACAATAAGGACTATTCCATGCAATAGACAATCTCCTTTGATTAAACTTAGGTTCATGGTCTTCTTGCCTTGTAGTTTGTACCCTAATCTTCATTACAAAGTTAATAAGATACTTAAGACATAAAATAGTTCTACTTTAATTCCATTGATACAAACACATATTTCACTAGGTTAATGGGAATGGTATTAGTAATACATGCTCTTGGGTGCACTCGTGCTACTAATACTATTCCTGTTAATACTTGATGAAACTATCACCACAAGACAACTCTAATCAACTTTATGTAATTCTAGATGTAGGCCCTATACTCACAAATTCAGCCTAGACTATGCTCTGATACCATCTTTGTTGTGACCCAAAACCCCTGGTCATAATTGGTGTGAATATTAATCCTTTCATTGATAATCACCAACCTTTGTTTGAACTATACCGATTTTTTTTATTCATAATTTGTAGAATTTTGTTATCATTCAAATGACTTAAATTGAATGAATAAGAAAGAGAAGAGAACACATGTGATCATGAAATGCTAATATATATATATATATATAAATTGGAACCTACATAATATACATAGCCATTGCCCATTAAGGCACATGACTCATTAACACCAGAGTTATGCTTTTACACAAACTTTTCAAAATACAACTACATCTCATAGGCTAGCTTTTCTAAACATTCTTCTATAACACCTCAGGTTCCTTTAAGGATGAAACAAAATAAAGTTAGTTTAACCTATAACATATATGGATCCAAAAGTATGGGTTAGACTAACTCCATCCCTACGGACTCGATGACCATGCTATGTACATTTTCAAAAGATGATAAAAAAGAAAGTATATGATAAATCCCCTAGGGATCAAACCAACCCATAGCCATTATCAAAAGTATATTAGGGGATTATAAAGGAATGATCTCAACTTCATGAAGTACTTCACAGCTAACCATATTCACAATTATTATGTAATAGATTTTGACTTCATATGTGCCTATAGGATTGTTTACTATGGCGGTAAAAGTGTTAACCATAATTTCCATTGGTTGGTTATCCATCTTACCTGTTTGTAGAGGGACCAACGACGACTAATTCTTAAGTATCTGAAAAATAATTCACAAAATAATGAGTCTAGGGCTCAGTGAGATAGATACGTACCAAACATATGAATTCATTACACAACAAGAACCATACATATGTACACATGTATACATACTACCATCAGTAGTCGATACTCATATCATTTCCATAAAAGACTATAAAGAATTCAAAGACTTACCATTGGGATAAATTATCATATGCATTTTCTAGCACATTAAGCCATTTTAGGTCAATTTTGGCTCTTAATACAATATGTCAACGTTACAAATTTATCATGTATTTCAATTTCATAATATCATATATATATATTAACATGTCATGTAACAGCAATATAAATCACACAATACATAGCCATAATTCAACCATAATTCTTTTTGTTACTCCTTTCCAGCTGTAACCCTGCATAAACCTAGCCTTTCCCCTCTAGCACCCATCTTATGCCCCTTTACCATATTGGAGCACATAGATCTAGGATCCAATTCATTATTTCCTAGCATAACCCATCATTCTCATATCAAGCCTCAAATTCAATCATTCTATTCTTATAATGAATATCTCATCACTTTCATATCGACATATTTCATTATTATTCAAAACATGGTGTATCATTTTATGTCTCACATATAAAATCAAGATTTGCATCATATAATCATTCATTGTAAATGATTATAATTTCAATAACAATCATAACTTCACAATATCGTATTTTCACAATCACAGTCATTCGTTATCATCCTTATATTATCTTGTCTCATAATAATTTTGATTTATAAATCCATTGATTGGGTGTTCTTTCATGTACCTTAATTTAATTCATAGGTATTACTTATGAATTACATTTTTATAGTCTCCTATTTATCATACTTGAATTATTTGGATTCATTATAAAGGTAACTCAAGGAATTTAGATAAAAATAAGGAAGAAGTAAATATTGGTTTAATATTATGGAACTTGCTGAAGGTGCGATCAGAATCACGATTTTAATCAATGAAGAAAACGAGCATGATTGTGATCAGAATTGGAAAACTTATTTATGAAAAAGCTCGATTTGACTTAAGGGCAATGTAGTTAAAAATGTGAGTTTGCTCACCAAATTTTGAAAACTTTCAGGAAGCCCAATTTTAAATGTAATCAGAATCGCAATCAAAATTGAAAAACACAGCAGGGTTAGTCAATTTGATTTATAAAATTCTAGTTCAAAATTCAATTCAAATTAGTCGAGAAAAACTACTAGGTTTTTATGAATATGACCGCAGATTTAGTTCAAAATGGTGCGATTCAACTCGTATAAGTAGATTTTGTATATTAATAGTAGAAAAATATGGGAACTCATTTCTAACACAAAGACACACTATAGGATCTTATTATCCCATATTTTTGAAAGAGTAAGCAAACTCAAACTCAATTATTTTAACATCATACTTATTAACATCTCAGCAATCCACTCAATCATCAAGTTTCATCATATCACCACAAAATTCATTTTTTTACTACCATAAATCAACAGATCTCAAATAAGAATCACGTCATAATTCATAAAAATTGTAAGTATCACTCATCTTAATAGCTTGAATACAAGAAACAATAACTATTTCACCAAAATCTTCTATGCTCTTCAAAAATAAAAATAAGAGCATATTAGCTTCTAATCATTTTTTCATAGATTTCTCTTGTTAACTAATCGTATATGATTAAATTATGATTTCTGTGTCATGAATAAAGCTATATTTAACAAATTTGAGCTCCAAAATGTTAGAAAAACTAGATTAATTCATGTGTTGAACAGTATCATGAATAGTGATAGAAAATTTCAAAAATTCATAACTTGAGTTATACTCAGTGAATCAATGTAATTTTGATGTCCAAATGAAGAGGAAGATGAGAGGATTCAACGGTAAAAATCTAAGAAAATAACAAGCAAGATTAAGAGCTCATCTGAAGAGAGCAAAAGTGAAGGTTTAGAGAGGAAAAGTAGAAACTTGGAGAAGAAGATGAGAAATTTTGCATGGGCGGTGAGTGTGTTGAAATGGCTTAAGAGGCAAGGTGAGCCGGTTGAGGAGTGGGTAATTTGGGAAAAAAAATTAACTTCTCACTATTTACAAGTTAACCACTTTCCTATTTTCTTATTTCTTTCATTTGAACTCAAATTTAACATATTTAACAAATTCTAAAAAATACAAAATTTTAATACAAATTAGTTAAATTAATTCCCTTCATAATAACTACGATTTTATACTTAT
Source organism: Saraca asoca (assembly GCA_026873985.1). Lineage (NCBI taxonomy): Eukaryota > Viridiplantae > Streptophyta > Magnoliopsida > Fabales > Fabaceae > Saraca > Saraca asoca. The sequence goes on from JANHAO010009231.1 coordinate 10,003, forward strand.
TTGATATTCGTAACCCTTATTTCAAATTTTTAAAATTTTCCAAAAATAGAATTTCATTATTCCTTGATCATTCTTGATCACCTTTTTGATCTTTTAAAGACTTCTAAAAATCAATTTCTACTATTTTTGGATTTCCTATAACTTGAAATTTATAATTTCGATATTCTTGAAAATTTTCAAATTTCTTTTTTTAGATTTTCCAAGAAGCCATTTTATTGTCAAAATAGATTCAAAAAATTCGGGATGTTACAGATGAAAGAGAAGAATAAGAGAATGATTGGGTGTAGTAGACATTTGTGTTGTTTAAAGGTGGCATTGTGATGAGCTTGTTCTAGATGAAAGGGTGATGAGCTTGTTAAGTGTGGATTTTTCCTATATTGTTCGTACTAATCATATTGGTAAGTTATGGTAGTTGCCTCATCTTATCTGCCCTTGTGTATGTTGTTTGATCCTGTGTATTTTATGGTAGTTGTTTTGGCTTGTGCCCTTTTTTGAATTGATTGCTTGGTTAAATGTGATTTGTGGTTGTATGCTCTGTTGTGTTCCTATACTAAGTCATGAAGAAGGAAAATTTTGGGTTCCAAAATGTAGTTGGTATTGAACAAAACTATGCCAATAGGCTGGTGAAAAATGAAATATTAGTTGATAGAATTATATCAACCTAACAAAGGATGACATCGTAGGTATGAAGTTTGAATTGAATTAGATGCTTAGAATTTCTATCCCAAGTATGCAATGGTTACTAGGTTTTCCATTAGATTAGGTGATGCTAGTTGGAATAAGAAGTGTGAGATGATTTGGTAGAAGTATGTTTATAACTCCGAGGGTCATAGGTCTAGCAAGTATACAAATAATGTTGAACAAGTAAAAGAACATAGAGCTATACCTAGATGTAGGTGCAAAGCTTTGTTGTATGTCCAACTTAGCCAGTCCACTAGAAAATGGTTTGTTCAAAAAATTTGTTGAAGAACCTAATCATTGGTTGGCCAGAGATAAGCACACACAATTGATTAGATCAAGTAGGCAGATGTCTGAAGCTAATAAAGCTATAATTAATGGAATGGTTTCTTTTGGCATAAAGCTTTGGCATATAACCAGTCTCATTGTAGTTTTTTTGATGGATATGGACATGCTGGATTTCATAAAAAGGACATGTATAATTATATATGCAGAGTACAAAAAGGCTTGACTGTAGGGAAAGATGCCATTGTGGCTTTTCATTACCTAAAGGAAATCACAATGAATGACTCCTCTTCTTCCTGAGGTATAATACTAACTCTAAAGGCATATTAGAACACTTGTTTTGGGTTTAGGGGGAACTTCAAATCATTTAGTGATGTGTTGGTCTTTGATACCACCTATAAGATTAATAAATATGGCATGCCATTCAATATCTTTTCAGGTGTAAATCACCATAGGCAAACCATTGTGTTTGGGTATGCGTTGATTGTTAATGAGAAAGAAGATACATATATGTGGGTGTTAGATGTTTTGGTAGAAGTTATGAATGGGAAGAAACTTGTTGTGGTTACAGATGGTAAAAAGGCAATAAGAAAGGCCATTAAAAATATGCTGCTAGATGCTACCCATCATATATATGCTTGGCACCTTAAAAGGAGTGCTCAAAGTAACATTGGTAATGTTCAATTCACAAAGAAATTTAAAAACTGCTTGCTTGGTGATTTTGTTGTCAAAGAGTTTAAGGTCTATTAGAGTTATATGATGGATGAGTTTGGTGTGACCAAGCATAGTTGGATAAAGAAAATTTACAGGAAGAAAGATAATAAAGCAGCTACTTATCTTAGGGGTAAATTTTTTGTTGGGCTATATACTATTTCTTATTGTAAGGATATGAACTCCACAATAAGAATTTCATAGAACGAAGTTCTAATTTGGTTAAATTTTTGTAACACTTCCAATGTACATTGAATCATACTAGGTATAACAAAGTGAAAGCTAATTACAAATCCCTTCACATTGATCCTAGGCTAACTACCACATTGAAGCCAATTGAAAGAAGTGTTGCTTTTATGTTTACCTAGGAAGCATTTTGGATCTTTTGCAATGAATAGCTAGTTCTTGTTACGTGACAGAAAGAGATCAAAGAACAACTAAAAAAAATTATTATGTGAAGAAGTTTCAAAAGCCATTTTTTGCATAAGAGGTGTGGTTTTACAAGTTTGTCAATAAATTTAAGTGTAATTGTGGTAGATTTAAATCATTTAGCATTCCTTGTCAACATATTGTATGTGTTATGGTACAAGAGAATACTAAAGAACTCCATGGAAGTTGTATTTCAAAAAGGTGGATGAAAGAAGCACAAGAAAGTAACAATTTTGAAGTGGGAGAAGATGTAAAAGGGGAACATGTATATAAGTTAGACTTTGGTGATCTATTACAAAGTTATTGTTGGATGTGTAACTTAGCAGCAAACTTTACGTAAGACTTCACCTTGAATCAAGAATAAATTCGTTTTATCCCTAGCAGGTTGGAACAGGGGCTACAAGTTACTATAGAGAAGAGTAAGTACCATGTGGATAGCTAAAGCAAGACTCATGGTGCAAAACAGAAGTTGACAATATGTTTGACCCTACCATTGTATGAATGAAAGGTCATCCTACTAAGGGACAACCCCTCCCCCACTAAAAAAGCAAGGTTATGTGGTAATTTCCATGGTGAGAGCCATAATAGGAAAACATGCCCTAACCCAAAGAGTACACTAGACAAGTATAAAGGTGTAGCTTGCAGCAATTCATAGTGTAATGGTGTAGGCTTGATGATATGGATTTTAACTTATCACTGGTAATAAATTGTACAATGATATTAATGGGATAAGATATCAATTGTAAGACTATGTATATATTAATTAGTAAATACATTTTAACTTTTTTTTATAAACAAGTATACATTTTAAATATTTTTCTATGTATTTATTCAGGGAGATGGTGATTTCTCATTTTTCTTTTGGAAGGAATTCGTGAAAGGACAATTGATGAGATAAGGGAATTATGGACCCTAGATGGTTCTCATGCACTAAAGGTATTATAGTTTTTTGATTATTTTAAATTTAAGCTTGGTACACTTATTGTTATTGTATGCCTACAAATCGGCTTATTGATATTATTTGATTTTTTTTTGTGATTTGTTGCTATTGATACCATATAGATTTAAGTGTTAATTTTTGTTGTACAATGGTGGGATTGCCAACTATGAGATGGATGACTCAAAAAATAGAGAAATTTAATTGGTTTGAATAGGCTGGAGGCACAATGCGGTGAAGTGACATTTTGTTTTGCATTACAAATAGGCTAATGGGTCAATTTTGGTAGGTTATAAAGGAGGGCGTTTTCTATACGGGCCAATTTCAGTGATTTTATATCTTTCCAAGTTACATAGGACTAATTTATGTTCTTTTTAAGTATCCTAGTTAATTAGTGCATGGACTTGTTAGTCTAGGCCTATTACCTCAAAAAAGTCACCCAGACATATTGTAAAAAATGCAAGAACTGAGTGTATGACAAAAATTCAAAAAAGAAAAAAAATCTCCCTTCACCTCTAACTTTGCCTTGCTTTGAGCTGCATGGGGTCTTTGATTTGTGAGGCAAATCATCATGCACTGAAGTCCAATCTTGCTTCTCAAAAACCCACATGCCATCCTCAAAGTCCTTTTGAGGTATTTTCATATCGCCTTCAACTCTAACAAACCCAATGGAAGAATGTAATGTACCATGGGAACCCTATAAGGTGGTGGCATAGGCACGTTGATGTTCTTGCTCCTGTCCATTGCACTAAGAACCTCTTTCTTGAAATCTTCCATGCACTAGCATGTTTCATGACCACGTTACACAAATTTAGGAAGTTACTATTCAAACTAGCCACAAAATCTTTAACTACAATGACTTATGAAATGATGTGTTAGACGTAGTAAAAAAAATATAATGAACATGCATTTTAGTTACAGAATGTTCCAAACAATGGAGCATTCAATCACATGGTCTAACCATAAACCAGTGGGGTAAGCATAGCATTCAGTATAGTCACCATATATCCGAAGTTCCAAAATAATGAGTGAGGAATAAAATAACTACACCATTTAATGAATGTAACATTAAATAAGGTAAACCATTAATCATTTTAGCCTTTAGCACTGAATCATTAAAGGAAGTATTCTTACAGGAGTTTTGCTTTCTTTAGTCTTCCTTTTAGCCCGCACTACAAGATTAAAACTAACCTCTTCATTGAGCATGACAAGATAGAAATTTCCATTGCAATTAACCACCAAGACAACTGAAGAACAATGGAGGGCAAATGACAATGAGAAAATGAAATCCTATTTGATTGCAGCTTAAAGATATTTTCAAATGGAATCAATGGCAAGATCAAAGCAATGCCATCTGTGTATACCTATGTGTCGACTAACAAATGCTCCTAACATTGCCATGTCTATGGAGTAATGGTGTAACTATGGACACATCCATATTGTGTTCCTTCTAAAAAATGAAATCACTCTTAAATAGTAAAAGCAACATTAATTTATGTGGCAAAACATGGGGAAATGAGAATAGGTGTTAGGCAAAATGGTGAACTAGTTATATGCCAGCTTTGTGTAATACTAGGATTAGCTTAATGAGAAAAATGGGTTACAGGTGTCTAGCAAGAAATCTGCCATCTACATGTATCTTATCATTGGTTTTTTTTTTACTACAAGCAATCTATTTAGTACTCATTCCATCCAATAGCTCTTCTATCTCATGTTGCATTAAATGCATGCCCCATTATCTCACCCATCGATTTGCTTTTGCTTCTAAGGCTACACTAACCAAAATCAAATAATAGCTTGCTACTTTCACTCCATGTAACTCGTTGGCCTTAATTAACTAACTTGGTCATGTTAAGATATTTTACTACCACACAAATATTTAATAACTATTGAACCATAGCCTTGGCAGGTAACACTTCACCCATAACTATATATGCAAGATTAAGTAGTGTTCATAGGAAGATGGCACTTCCCATGTTGTTTGATCCTGAGGGACTACATAACTTGGTATTAAATACCGGCCACTATTACTAGTCACACATTAACAAGAATTAAGCATTGCCCTCAACTTATATCAACTTAGTATCAACATTTGATATATTAATTCATTAATACTTCATATGTGGGTTATACTTATCAACATTTCACTTATTAATTCGTCAATACTACACATGTTAGTTTGGTGTCATTAACTTAATAACAAACTCCATCATCAAAATAGGCTTGTGATGTTTACACACAAGCACCATTAGTTCGAAGCTCCACCATCAACATGGATCCATGGTGTTTACATGCAAGCACCACTTGTTATCCTAACCACAAGCTACTTATACATATCTCTTTCACACCACTAAGCTCACCACCGGAAGCACCATGCTCCACCATTTACCTAGGCTTGTGGTGTTTACTTGCAAGCACCATTAGTTACCCTAACCACAAGCTATCATATGCATATCTCCTTTACACCAGTAAGTGCCCCCTTGGGAGTATCATGCTCCACCATCAACCTAGGCTCTTGATGTTTATATGTAAGAACCATTAGTTGCCCTAACCATAAGTTACCCCATACATATCTCTTCCATTCCACTAAGTTTGCCATTGGAACACCAAGCTCCACATTTAACCTAGGCTTATAGTGTTCACATGTAAGCACCACTAGTTGCCCTAATAATAATCTATCTCATGCACACCTCCTCTACACCACTAAGCTCTTCATTGGGAGCACTAACCTCCACCATCAATGATACCATGCTCATCTATAATTATCAAAACATGATATAATCACGTCAAGAAGTAATATTGGTGAAAGTTTCACTAAAATTATATAATCATATAATGTATGATATTCCTCCTATAGTCCATGTAATATTATCTCTGTTGATTTTTATTTACTACTACTTATTGCAATTATATAATTATATTGCTTCTTGGTCAAAATATGAAATTTGAATGTTTAATAAGCTTACAAGAAGTGAGATTGCAAATTAGGATTCATTTCTTCAACCACAATAATTGGTCATTACAAAATACAATCTCACATTGCATTCCACCATTAAAACAAGGATCTAGAGACTTCTATTGATGCTGACTACTAAAAGCCGTAATAAGTCTTTCCATGCAAAAATATAAACATTACACCCATTAAAAAGCATAGAACCATAATTTCTTCTAAGGACATTGCATGTGGTTCCTTTGGAATAATATCTTTTGCATAGTTGTCATGCTGTAAATGGTTGTCTTTTGTGTTATTGCTCTCCCTAACATACCAATCCCTAGATTGATGGATGTTCATTAAGCCAAGTTGTAAGACATTGTTCTAAACTTAGAGAAGTCACCCACACCACCATTCTACAAACTAATTATTTTTTTTAAGGTGATCATATCATTTAACCAAGACTCCTCCAGCTTCCCTTTCAAGGTCCTAAATTTGGGGTACTTTGAGCCACCCACCAAATTCTTAATGTAACTTACATATGTAGACTGAGTTTCTGTCCTATCTTGGAAAGAATGAAACAGAGCCGAACTAAATCCATTAACATGTTTATATCACTCTATCCATCTCTCGTATATGGCACGACATCATCCTTCAAATACTACATAAACTTTTGAAGGTTGTAGGTCATCAAGTCCATTCATAGTAAATGTTGCCTCTACTTTTGCCATAGTGGGATAAGATTGGAACACCACACCATTAAAATGATTAATATGATCATGACACTCCATCCAAGTAGAGTATATTCTTTGGTGCCTCTTATTGAAAATCACATAAAAATTTTACTATGCTAAACCACCTATCTCATGCTTTTGCAACCAAAAAAGAAAGAGCTTTATTTCTTTTTTCTTTCAATACAAATAGTTAGGGAAGAAAACACATAAAATACCATTTAAATAGCATAAGTGTTAGCTGTTGTAGGTAACAGCTAGTTCCTCCAGTACTGCCATGCTTCACAAGTCTCATCATTCTAAATTCAAGTTGTGACAAGATTCCTTTGCACAGAAGAACTAAGCCACCAGCCATTGACCTTAAGCTTTTGAAGAAGAAAGCTGTGCATTACACATTTATTTAAAAGTTGCATTTTATCACATTATCTTGGGCACAAAATGGTTAAAGCCCAATCCACAGCCTAGCCCAAACTAACAACAATTGGCCTATTTATACATTAGGTCCATTTTACAATTAAAACAAACTTAGGGATAAAAAAAATGCCTCACATAGACAGTAGGCCAATAAGTAGACTTTCCTTGGTCCTAAATTACAGAGATATAAATGAACATCAAAAGCCATTATATATATATATATATATAATCATCACATAATGCTAAAAGGTATATTGGACGAATCATAACATTTGAACATCATTTTCATATATAAATAATTTATATTTCAAAATATACTAAAGTAATTTAACAATACTTATAGATATAAATTTAGGTATAACTTTTTGTTATGTTGATTAAAATTTCTTAATATAAATAAAACTTTAAAAAAATGATGATATAGAATACAACTAATACATCTTATTGCTTTTGAAATCCTCTTCTAAACTAGTAAAACTTCATGTAACACTAAATTTTAATAATAAAGACAACGATAAACTAACTTCAATTTCTTTGTTATTAGCCACTAAAAGGTGTAACAAGAATCCAATGGTAAAATTGAGAAGGTTATCAGACTAAAAGGTTAAAGGAAGCACAAATATTAGGTTGTCCAATCCTAGCTTTCTACTAGTAATTTAAGCAATTAACCAAATCCGCATATTTATGAAACAAATTTATGTTTAGAACCTAAAAGCATATAGCTAGTTAAAACAAAATTGAGAATTGAATGGTACGGTATGTTGCATTATCTCTTTTTTCTTAGATTAGTAATAAAAAAAATATTTCTCTAAGTGTACTTAGTTGCTTTTAGTTTTTACCCATTAGCTGCCTCAAAAGCAAACTCTACTAATAGCATGTTTTGATGGGTTTGCTTGGCCATTGGGGGCAGCAAAGGTCCGAAATTTTCAAAAAAATTTCTCTCCTTTGGCTGAGCAAACCTCCCAATGATCTACTGATTTGAGGTCCCAAATACCCCTAAATCAAATCTAAAGTGAAAATGGAGCTTACTAACCTTTAGTCCAGCTCATTTGCAGCGGAAGTGTGTGGAACTTTACACTAGGAAAATCCTCCATATGGCCTCAAAAGCTTCCTCTCCAAGTCCTAGCTTGTTGAGGGGCTTGATTGGGACTGGATGAAGCCAAGATCTGGAACCTTTCCGGCCTTCTTCTCCTCCTTCCATGTTCAACCTCCATGGACAGTTGAGAAGCTTCTTTTCTCCCTTTCGGTCTCACCGAAGAAGATGAAGTGAAGTGCTCGTGTGTGTGTGTGTTTTTGGTCACAAAATGGGCAAAGGGAGACTTAGTGAAATGGCGTCGTTTTGGCTCAAGTTCCTTAGGCCAAAATGACGCCATTTTGATGGGAGAAGAAAAGGCAAATTTTTGCCTATTTGCAATTTTGCCCCAAAGCTTTCCAAAAGCTTCCTTTTGGCCCCAA
>JANHAO010009232.1:0-18644 GCA_026873985.1 Saraca asoca
ATAAAAATCTACTCAGACATAATAGAATTAAAAACCATATTCATTAATAAAATAAATTGCATAAGGTTCAAAACAAAGAAAGAAAAAAAGAATAAAAGAAAAGATGCAGAAGAAAGAAAACTATAATAAAAGTAACTAGAATCCTTGAAAGAAGATTAAGTAAAGATAGAATCCTAAATTAAACTTAGAAAACTCCTAGGAAAGCAAGAAAACTAGAGCTCTAAGTAATCCTAATTAGAGAGAACTAATGAATCCTAATTATCTCTTCAGGCTGCTTGGAGGACATCCTTATATAGCAGTTTTTAGACCTGAAACATGACTGTGTTCCAAGACACGGGTAGCTCGTGTTTTAGGCTGGATGGCTTCTAGAAGGCCACTGGCTGTTGCACCAAACATGGTCGTGCTTTAAGACATGGCCAGGCCGTGTTCAGTGTTGGCTTCATGATCTCTTTCTACTTCTTTGTGCAATTGACTTGAATTCTTCATATTTTCTTCCTTAGCTTCTTCTTGATCCAAATATGGTCCAAAGCTCATCTCCTTTTAAAACCTCTTTTGCTAACCTGAAAAGACAAATGTAGACTACAGTAGTACCAAGAAGAAACTAACTAAACTAAGACAAAAAGTACAGCAAAACCACAAATTAATAACCAATCAAAAGGTGATAATTAACATATTTATAGGCATTTTATTCATTTATCATCTTGTCATCTCTCTCTACCTTATTATCAATCCTGAGATCTCTCTTAATAATATTTTCTCTTCATACACTATGTTTATTAAATTAGATCTTATATTTAATTGATTTTATTCAAAATATTATTTTTAATTACTACAGTTATTTATTATATATTAATCAAACACTCAATTTGATAATAGACAAATTCAAAGCTTATGTCTCATTAATGTCTCTAATTTATGTTAGCTAAATGTATTATTGCAACAATTTTTTTAAAAAAGAATATACTCTCTTTTTACACTTTTTTTTTTGCTTCACCACAAATTTTAATTAATTTTTTTCTTTTCATTCCCTGCTCTCTCCTTGTCTAAAGTAGGGGTGGGCAAATGCAACTCGGCCCAATTTTTGACCCAAATTCAATCTAGTTTAAATAGGATTTAAATAAAGTAATTAGATTTATAGGTTGAGTTTAAACAAAAAAATTAAGTCTTATTTTTTAAATGAACTAGGTTTGGACTTATATTTAAAAAATTGGATTAGCCTGAACCCAATCTTATTTATACATATATTCAGATTTTTAGGGCTTACTTTTTTTTTTGTCATAACATGGATAAGAACACATAACACACTAAAAAAAAAATTACAATGCCCACCATGATAAAACTAACAAAATGGCCTCATTTGTCCACAAAATAAAAGATCAAGACAAGGACAAAAAACAAAACTAAGCTATTAAAATATGAAAGTGTAAAATAAGACTAGACTTATAATTATTGAATTGAAATGGCCATAAACTAGACTTAATCAAATCGATTATGGGTATCTCATTTAAAAATAAGGCTAGGTCATAGCCCTGAAAACAAAAAAATCTGGGTTAGAGTCAACCCCTAAACATCATATGCTATGTTAAATTTTATATATGGGCTTGACCTTAACCTTATTTTGCTTGGCCCTAGTATAAAGAGGCAAAAAAAAGGACTTCCTCAAAGGCGGTCCCTTTCTCAACCTAATCATTGTCCTCTTTGATTTCCACCATTTTTGATTCACAGCCCTCATCAATTGTTGGCCACCATTTTCTTCCTCAAACTACAGCCTCGTCTAGCTCATCCTCATCATGTCACCATGTCCTATTATCTTTATCTAGTCATACACTTGTAGATGAGGGAGTTCGAAGTTGAGCTTGATGCTCCTCCTACCATTAAATTGCCTCCCTCAACCATGACACAACTACTTCTAGCCTTCATTGTGTGTCACCATTATGGATTACCGCCATTTGCTTTTGTTAAGATGTGAGAGAATTTGAAATGGTCAAAAGAGCTGGGTTTAGGTTGTTGCTAGTCTAGTAAAATTGGCTAGTTCAGCCTCTTCTGAGGTAAATTTATATCCTTTTAATGACCTTCTTTAATATATACAGGCTTTGGTTGATGGGTGAAGTTGAATGTGAGGACTTAGGAGTTATGGCTTCTGATTTTTTTAGTTGAGAAAAACCATGGCAAGTTCAAATATTTTTTAGATTGATTGTAGTAGATTGAAGCTAAAATTGTACCTTATGGCATTCTTGTTTATGTTAGACTAATGTGCCTGTGTAGCTTACAATGGGTACTAGTTAAGGGGTTAGAGTTTAGTTTGGGTTAGATGATTGCTTTAAAAGATCTAACTAATGTTAAATAGGATTGTGAAGCAAAACCTAGTAGAAGCAAAAAGCAAACCAACTTGCTATACTACAAAGTCAAGTTACTCTACTCCACAGACCCAATTACCTTACTACATCGCCCTCCTTCATGCCATCAAACTGTTGTCAGCCCCTTAGTCACCTAACCTCCATCAATTACCTAGTTTTCATAGTCTACAATAGCCCACCATCAACTTGAGTTATATGTATTTTATTTCTCCAAATTCTAATATAAATAGGCTTATTCTAAATGTATTTCATTTAATTTTTTTAGTTCAATATATTTGATATTTTGAATGAGTTTTCTCCTCCTGTGAGTTCTGTATCTTAAGTTCAACCAACCTATGTAGTGTTTAGGCTAAAAATTTACCATAGTAGGGGGTGAGGTTTTGAACCTTGCCAAAATTTGTAATTTTTCTCTTATCAAATCCGCTCCTAAGTCATTTTTCATTAGAGCAAGTTTATCTTAACCTCCTTGTCACTCGAAAATTTTGTAAAAAACTTTCAAAATTCTACACATGCAACCACCTGCCAAAAACCACCTCTGCCTACCCCAAAACACCAACTTCTAGTGTCCAAATCTAGAAAATAACCCCACCATGGCATTCAAAAGGTCTAAAATAGTTGGACTAGATAATCTTACAACAACTAGAGATTCCACATGTATTTATGTGCTAGTAGCTCTATAACTCACGCATATGCAACTCACGTGCCTAAAGGTTGAAAATGATGCCACGTAAACCCCACCATCTGTTGGTCCCAAAAATACTGATCTTTCCCTTTTTTATAAATACTCTTTTGATTATTCAATCTTGATTAGAGTATCTTTATTGAAGAATCAAGATTGAATTGCAGTTACTGATTAGATGTAATGCAAAATTCAATAACAAAATATTAGTTAAACAGAATAGCAACAAAAATATAAATGTAGTAAACTATAAAGAACAAAAAGATTTTTAAAGTGGTTTCACTTCAATTGAAACTACAATTGAAGTGTACATCAACTGGACAATCCTCAACTAGATGATAACTTTTTATGAACAACCACAAGATTTATCTGGGCTCTTACAAACTAGTTTACGCATAAGACTTAACTGAGCTCTTGCCAGTCAATTACACACAAGACTTAACTGGGCTCTTGCTAATCTAGATATAAAATTTCTTAATCTTCAAACAACTGTGATCAACCTCACAATTAAAGAAGATGCTCCAAGAATTCTCTACACCTTTAACTAATTATGATCAATCTCACAACTAATGAAGATGTAAAGGGAAGATCAACCTCTCCCTTTATATCTCATATTTCTATCAATCCAAAAATTTAAAAATGATCCAAAAATTAAGAGTAGAAAATACAATGCCAAAATTGAGATGTAAATCTCAATTATCTAGTGTGTGTTCTTCACCAATTTGATCCAAGATCTTTAATTTGATGATATTTGATAAGGTAGTGATAAATCCACTTTAGCTTTGTTATCTCTTTATTTTTTGCACTTGAAGATGTGAAAATTCTAATGTTTGAAATGAAGTTAGGTGGTATTTATAATGTGGCAACCAACATTTGAAAAATAATTAATTTTCAATTTGTCAATTGATTCATGAATCAATTCAAGGTAGTAACTAACTAATGAAGCGATTTGTCTATGAATATCATAAAGAACTTCATGACAGAATCGATGCATGAATCGATTCACACTATTATGTGAAAAAGTCATGAATCAATTACCTAATCAATTCAGGAAAATTCCTAACCTTCAATAAAAAAAAACATTTTTCAAAACATTTCTTCATGAATCAATTTCTAAATCGATTCAAGTATAGTTTCACAAGATTTCAATATGAATCGATTCATATAGTGAAAAATAGTTTTTATAAAAGTTGCACTTGTGAAAAAGTATTTGAAAACTTAGTCTAAAAAAACATTTAATTTTAGCTCATTTTATGTGATTTATTTCTACCTTAATATCTATTTTGAGAAACTTATTTGATTAGATCAGAATGGACTAGAACACACTTATGAAAAATCCTATTAAAATAAAAGAAATACACTAAAAGAAAGGTTGGATCTCTTGAATTGTATACTTTGATTCTGCAATCAATCAACAAACTTTAAACACATGAAATTGTTTTTCAACATCAAAACTAAATAAGATAAGATAGCAAAGTAATATCCCTAGCAAGGTTAACACCATCCACTTGCCACAATAGGTCAGCTTATGTTGTGGGCATTTTTGGAACTATACAAATGGTCTAGTAAAAGTTCAATGGATAGGCACAGCTAATAAAGGCCTAGCTAAACCCGGATTGAAGTCACTGGAGCAAAGCATCAGGTTGCCAAACATGAACTTAGATTACTGGTCAACAAGGTTCAAAGTAATAGTCTCAAGTCATTAAGGACAAGATCTAGCCCGCAGATTAAAGTACACTGTAGTTAAACCCGAGAAGGGATGAACTTGCGGGAATCAACTTATGGATATTAACTTGCATGATTAATTAATTGCCTATTTCCATGGAAATTCATGAAGCAAAATCTAAGGCTGGATTCTTTTCCTTTTCTGAACTGCATTAAGATTGTACACTCCATTAACTATAAATAGGGGTTGAAATCACTATACAGAGGAAGGAAGGATAAAAAAAATAAACAGTTACACATACTCTACCAAAACGGATAGAGAAAATACAATAATTATGGATGTAAGCATTACATTAGGCTAAACCACGTTAAAAGCTTCTAGTGTCCCCTTGTTTTTCCTCTCTCTCCCTCTCTCTCTTCTCACACTCTCAATGTGCAGTTTAGGGTTCTGAACTTGACTAAATTCACATATCAACATTTTGGCACTAGGGGAAGGGCTTAAACTACATTTTAGTTGATTTTTCATCTAATTGCAATAACTAGAGGAAAAACCACCAGGAGTTTAGACACTCCAATTAACCAGCTAGAAGGTCACATAGAATAATAAAGGGAATCAGTTCTTCCTAGGTAGGCATTTCCACCATTCCCACCACAAGTATTGCCACTTGCTTGCCCCTAATGGCCCATCGCTAGCCTACTGTTATTATTCATGGAATTGATGGAATGCGGATATGGCACAAGCGTCAGAAGTCACTGGAGAACACAGTGAGAGAATTGGCTAATTGGTTAAGGTGCTGGCACAAACATAAGCCCAGGGCATGTGAAACAAAGTTAAGGTCACTATGCCCAGAGGAGAGCTCCAATAGCCACAGCAAGGAGCTTAGGAAGAGAGGCCAATCAAATAAGTGAATCAGTGTGCTAATTCAATTCGCTCTTTCAATTTATAGCCAAGATCGGAGGTCCACCGAGCACACGAGGATCATGATAATCAATGACGTGATGGTTCGCATCAAGTGGAAGGCTCAAACAGGACCAGTGAGGAACATATGTCATATCAATATTCATCAGGTCATGGGCAGAAAAGACATAGAACCTCAAATTGTTACTCCCACAACCAGAGAGGTAAAAGGAGCCAGCAATCTTTTAGCCAACGATCTAAGACACAGGACCCAATGGTAGAAAAGCTTCTTTAAAGGGTAAAATAGTTAAAAGAATGCCCTTGAACTTAGGATAGTCGAGATCTCTATGAGGAGAGGACACCATTCACTAGAGAGATCGAAATAGAACCTCCCCCTCACAAGTTTAAAATCCCCATAATCCCACAACACACTGGGGACAACAACCTGCATGACCACTTGGACACATTCAATGTCCAAGCAGATCTTTAGACAACCAATCCTCTGGTCAAGTGCCGTATCTTCCCAGCCACCCTTGGAAACATACCTTGGACATGGCTCAGGAGTCTCTTAGCTCGCAGCATTCACAATTGGGAAGAATATCAGGGGAGATTTATCAAGTAGTATAAGGCATTGAGAAGACAGCTCACATAATCTTGCCACCTCGTAATGGTCTTTTAATGGAAGAAAGAATCACTGAAAGACTACATTACTTGGTTTAGGCATGAGATCAATAACATAGAGAGCCTCTCAGATGAGAGTATCCTAATAGTGATCTCAGCAAGACTTCACAAGGATGGTAAGCTATATAAGAGTATATATAAGTCTCCAGTAAGGGACCTAAGTGAGTTTTATGAATGAGCTACCAAAAAAATCAGGTAGGAAGAAACCTTTGGCCCAAAAAAGTCCAATCAGAAGGACTAGATGAATAGTTCTAACCAGAATAAAATAAAGAGCAATGTCAGAAACAGCAAAGTCAAAAGGATGGCCCTAATAGTCAACCTATAAAGAAAGCCAAGAGTGAGTGACCTTAGCGTCAAGGTCACCATGATAGCATCCTATCGGATACTCAGGATAAGATCTTTGCCACAGAGAAGAATAGAAAGGATTTAGAGAAGCCTAATCCCATAAAAACTCTTAATAGGTTCAAGAACAAAGACAAGTTTTGTGCTTACCATGATGAAGTTGGGCACAATACTTTAGACTGCTAGGCACTCAAAGGTGCAAATAAGGATCTAATTAAGAAAGGTTGCTTGAGAGACTATGTGGTGCGACCTGTAGGTCAGTGACCTTAACAACCAATGTAGTAACAATGCCAGCAAACTCCTAAACAAGAGAAGGCACCCGCAATAAGAACTATATTCACCATCCACTATGGGCCTCACATCGCAGGAACCTCAAACAGGTCATATAAACACTATGTGCGAAAGGCAAACCACATCCTGCTCATGGGTCACAATGAATTTGAGAGACTTGCTAAGAAAACAAGGATAACTTCATATGGCATCACTTTTACAGATGAAGACGCACGAGGAGCACGTTATCCCTATAATGACGGACTAGTGATCCGAGCCAAAATTGGTAATGTCAAGGTGCAAAGAATAATGATCGATATCGGTACCTCGATGAATGTTATGTACAAAGGATACTTTGAATAGATGGGTTTGAGTATGGACTAGACAAAGCCTTCCCCAGAACCCCTTTATGGTTTCATATGAGATGCAATATTACTAGTGGGGTAAATCAGGCTTCCTATTACTTTAAGAGATTCAAATCACCAAGCCACTATCCTAGTAGATTTTCTGATTATAGACTATCCCTCAGTATATAATATGGTGCTGGGTCAACCTGCAATGAATGACTTGGACATGGTCACATTAACCAGGACACTTATCATCAGATTCCCAACCCCCAGTGGACCTAGATGTGTGCTAAGTGAGTAACACATAACCTGACGTTGCTATGAGAATGCAGTTAAGTTAGGGGTGGGAGGGAAAAAGGTTTATGTGGTTTTTGGCAGAGGACAATGAGCTAGAAGCACAACAAGGGTCAGCTACGACCTTGACCACTACAAACTGGATACAGATAGAATAACTGGTCTAGTAGAGGAGCTCAAAGATGTACAAGTCAGTGAGGCAGATGCTGAAAGATGCCTTAAGCTAGGAAAAAACTTGTCTCCAGATGTAAAGACCCAGCTAGCTAAATTTCTTGAGGAAAACTTGGATGTCTTTGCCTAGAACCATGAAAACATGGTAGAGATTGACCTCAAGGTCATGTCATATAAACTTATCATTGACCCTCATCATAAGCCAGTTCGCTAGAAAAGGAGACATATAACTATTGAGCATTATATTACTCTTAAGGAAGAAGTGGATAAACTTCTAGCCAATAAGTTTATTTGAGAAGCTTACTACCCTACCTGGGTGGCTAACCCTGTGCTCATAAAAAAGAAGAATGGGAAATGGAGAACTTGTATTAATTTCACTGACTTAAGCAAAGCATGTCCAAAGGATAGTTTTCCCCTATCAAGGATTGATTAGCTCGTGGATGCAACTACTAGTCACTAGCTTCTTAGCTTCATGGATGCCTACTTAGGGTATAATCAGATCCCTATGAACCCACAAGATGAGGAACACACATTTTTCATCACTGACCACAAGCTATATTGTTATAAGGTGAGGCCCTTTGGACTGAAGAATGCAAGGGTAACCTACCAACAGTTAGTTAACATGATGTTCAAAGAACAGATCAAAAAGACAATTGAGGTGTATGTAAACAATATGTTAGTGAAGTCTGAATAGGTCACCAACCATGTGCATGATCTTAAGGAAATGTTCCAAATTCTGATAAGATATCGAATGAAGTTGAATCCATACAAGTGTGCATTTGGGGTGGCTTCAGGAAAGTTTCTCAAATTCATGGTTAATGACAGAGGAATTAAGGCAAATCCTAAAAAGATCAAAGCACTTATTGACATAAGATCCCCGATCGAAATTAAGGATGTATAGAGCCTTAATGGCTAGGTTGCAGCACTCAATAGATTTATCTTGAAAGTGACAAACAAGTGCATCCCCTTCTTTGATGCATTGAAAAAGGCAAAATGCTTTGAGTGGACCAAGTAGTGCGAGGTCACTTTTCAGCAGCTAAAGGAATATATTGGCCAAGCTTCTCTTTTGTCCAAACTAAAGAATGGCAAGAAGCTTATCATTCACTTGAGAATATCTCAGTATGCTCTCAGTGCTACCCTCATACAATAAGAAGGTAGATGCTGAGATGAGGTACTCATCAATGGAAAAGCTTGTTTACTACCTTGTATTGCATCAAGGAAGCTAAAACCTTACTTTTAGGCATATAGCATCAAGGTGCTCATGCAATTCCTACTAAGGCAAATCTTGTAAAAGATAAATGCCTCAAGCTATCTACTTAAGTAGGTAGTCAAGCTAGCCTAGTTTGACATTAAGTATAAGCCAAGACTAGTAATCAAAAGGCAAGCCCTGACAGATTTTATAACAAAATTTACAAGCCTTGCATAAGAGGAAATAAAGGCTCCAGAGGCTCCATATTAGGAATTATATGTTGACAGATCATCAAGCGAGCAGAAGGCTGGGGCAAGAGTGCTACTTATTAGCCCAAAGGTGCATAAAATCCTTTGTACGTGGATATTTGGTTTTCAGGCTATAAACAATGAAGCAAAATATGAAGCATTGCTGGCAGAATTTCATCTAGCAAGAGAAATGCAAGCTGAAAACCTAAAAGTATTTAGCGATTCTTAGCTTATAGCTTGTCACGTATGAGGTGAATATTAGACAAGAGGATCAAAGATGGCTATCTACCTTCAGAAAGTTTAGGAACTACTTGGCTCTTTCCAACGATATGAAGTTAATCAAATTCCATGAACTCAAAACACACATGCAGATGCATTAGCCCACTTACCCATTACTAGAGATACAAACTTCTTGGGGGCCACCCCAGTGGAATTCCTCCCATCACCAAGCATGGAGTAGAGGGATGTCATAATGGCAATTGCCATGGCACAAAACTTATAGATGGGTCTGATCTTAGATTACCTGCAAGATAGCAAATTACCAGAAGATAAGTTAGAAGCACATCATCTGTGAGCTCAACTAGCTAGATATTATATCTGTAATGACATGTTATATAAAAGGGGATTTTTAACTCCACTTCTAAAGTGCATAGATGGCTACAATTGTGATACCATCCTAAAGGAGATTCATGCTAGCCATTGTGAGAATCATGTTGGGGGCTATCTCTAGCTCAAGAAGCACTCCGGCAAGAATTCTATTGGCCTACAATGAAGTAGGATGCCATTGATCTCATGAGGAAATGCAACAAGTGCCAAAGGTTTGCCAAGGACCACGAGCTCCACTAGCCAATCTACAACAAATGGTCAGTCCATGGCCCTTCACAATGTAGGGCATAGACCTAATTGGACCACTCCTAACAGGTTGTGGGAAGTGCAAGCATGTACTAGTTACTGTTGATTACTTCACCAGGTGGGCAGACGCAAAGGAACTAGTAGAAATCTCTTCTTCTAAGATTAAAAAGTTCATATGGGCTAACATTATTTACAAGTTTGGAGTCCTTCAGCAAATTGTGACTGATAAAGGGACCCAGTTTAATAGC
This sequence comes from Saraca asoca, assembly GCA_026873985.1. Lineage (NCBI taxonomy): Eukaryota > Viridiplantae > Streptophyta > Magnoliopsida > Fabales > Fabaceae > Saraca > Saraca asoca. Next base: position 10,242 of record JANHAO010009232.1, read on the forward strand.
AAATAGTTCATCAAGTTCTGCAACAATCTCAAAATTTAGAAAAGTTTCTTAACTATAAACCATCCTCAAGCCAATGGGCAAGTCGACACTTTTATCAAGATCATCAAATAGATCTTGAAGACAAGGTTGGAGGCCAAGAAAGGAGTATGGATAAATGAGCTACAAAATGTGCTTTAGGCTGATAAAACCATAGCTCGTAGCACCATAGGAGAAACTCCCTTCTCAATGGTGTACAGATCTAAAGCCATGATCCTAGCAAAACTTGAAGTAGCTACACAATGGAAAACTACTTTCAATCCAAAGGATAACAATCAGCTACTTGCTATAAACCTTGACCTCACAAAAGAGACAAGAGAAACAGCTCACCTCAGGATTATGACTTACCAACAACAGGCCACAAGGTACTACAACAAAAAGGTCCAAGTTTGGAACTACAAAATTGGTGACCTCATACTATAGCTTATTCTTCCTAGAGCTCACAAAGCTAGTGACGAGACACTAGGTCCGAATTGGAAAGGCCCATACATCATCAAGAAAGACTTGGGAAACGGAGCTTATCACTTAGCAAACCTGAACAGAGCTGAATTCCCATGAGCTTGGAATGTTGAACATCTACACCCGTATTATCAATAAATTTTAGTTTGCCCTTCTAATCTTGTAATATTATTTAGAAATTAATAAAAGCACCTAAGTTTCTTCTTAAATTTTTATGTCTTTATATTTGTGCTTATTAATTTCTAAATAGATTTCTAACAAATTATTATACAAGAAGCGAGCTATTCTCAGGGTTAAAAAAGCCATGGTTTGCTAGCTAGAGACCTACCTGGGCAATTCATTACTAGCTAAGGTGTGACCTACGTGGGTAATTCATTGCAAGCTAAGGCATGACCTACCTAGGCAATTCATTACTAGCTGAGGCGTGACTTACTTAGGCAATTCATTGCTAGTTGAAGCGTAACCGACTAGGCATTCATCTTAACAATGACAAAGTCATGGTTTGCTAGTTGAGGTTTATCAATCTCCTGGGCATTCAACTTGACGAATATTTATTAAGTCATGGTTTACTAGATGAGGTCCATTCATGTTAACCTATGTGTTATCATTTGTGACCTAGTGGGCATTCAACTTGACTAATGTTTGTTATATCATGGTTTGCTAGTTGAGGTATCATATGCAACCTACTAAGCATTTAACTATGGAAATTGAGAAGAATCAAGCAGTAATAATATAAAAAGTTCATTAAAAATCTCTTTCAACAAGGTGAATTTACATTTGAAAGTTTAAGAGTGAAACTCAAAAATTACAAGGGCATGGCCTATGAAGAAGGCTAACGCTTAGTAGTTGAGCTCTTATGGGCTGGAGGGTCAACATATAGGGTGAGCTAGTCATCTATCATTTGATCATCAGTAGCCTTTATGACCTACAAGCTGCTCTCTCTTTGAACAACACCCTGAGTAGGAAAAACTCCACCTGCAAACTGTGCACCCTTATTGGGAGAAGCTACCTTCATAGCTTCCTCAAAGCCCTTAATCAACTCATGAATATTCCCACCAAAAAAGGAGAAATCCATTTCTGGGTGCTCTTGCCGCAAGTTGTACAAGAAGTCTATGGTAGTATCTTCTTCCACTTTCATGACCAGCATAACGATCTCCTCTTTTGCCAGAGCAAACTCATCCATGGCCTCCTCATTCTCCTTCTTAGCAGCCTTAGCTCCTTGCATTATCATGTCCAACTTAACCTTTGCTCTTGATAACTCATCAACTGCCTTATTGAAATATGAGGTAAAACTGGACATGATGGCTTCACGATTTGCCACCTCACGAGATAGAGCTTCCTTGGCTTCCTTTTTAGTGATCTCAGTGTCTCTCAGCTGAGTCTTAAGTAACTATGTTGTATTTTTCAGCTCCAACGCCTTAGCTGTTATGGTAGCCAGGTCAGCCTTGAGCTTCTTCTTATCGTTTTCCTAAGCTAAGAGGTCATCCCTCAGCTTTATTACTCCCAGTGTGCTCTGAGAAATCAAACAAATGAGTTGGCTAACAAAAAGGCAAAAGAGCTAAAAATAAAGGACTTAACTTACCAGTAGAGCATGATGAGCTATATAGCCTATCAAGCCCTCACTAAACATCTTCAACTCCAATGCCTTGGTGCAGGTCCCTAGGATCTAATCTATATTCTCTTGGAGGAAGTTAAAGTACTTCTCTATCTTTAGGCCAAGGCTGTTAGGTCACTCTTCAATTTTGACCTCATGTGCCATTTGTTCTATAGCAACAACAACTTCGTTCCCCTTGTCCACTCTTTGCTTCTTGATAGGGGGCTCGAATGGAGATGGGATCTCGACCGCCTTGACCACCTCAGGTTACAAGGTGGGAACTAGCATCTGCAAGGTCGCTAGCAACATTGCTAGAGAAAAAGATTCACTTGCAGTAGTAGGGGGTACAACAGCAGTAGGAGCTAATGAGATCGCGATAGAAGTAAGGTCAACAAACCAAGTAGAGGTTGGTGGCATGTGAAAGATCAATCTCACCATGTCTTCGTATTCTTGTAATTTTGCTGGGCCAACCTCCCTATTTCAGTGAGCTCCGATGTCTCTGGTAAGCTCGATGTTTAAAGCCGAAGCAAGCTAACAGGAACATAGTAGATCCTCGTCAAATTTGAAGTCATTTTTTAGGTCATCCACAGTTACTAATTGGCCCAACACTTCAACCTCCTTACCCCTTAATGTCAGTTTCTCCTTACCAGCTCCTTCTGTAAAATGAAATAGAATGTCAAACTAAGAATTGAATAAATATATGAATTTATAAAAGCTCGCACATCTTTAGCTTGCTTACCAGGGGTAAAGACAAAATCAAAATTGCAAAGATGACATAGAGATGGGCAAGAAACATAAAATCAATAAGTTTTAGAGTTTCCCACATTAGACTTGCCCTTAGCATCACCTTACGGTAAAATTCTCTTGTACTTGGTTTGCCGAGCTGAGAGATAGTAAATCCCATCCCGCTAACCTATGCCTTTAATGCTATAAAGATAGTAAAGAACCCTTGTAGAAGGTCATAGGAGATTATTCCTAAGGTAAACAAGTGTAAAGGAAAGGAGTTAGGAGTAAGAATTTGGTATGAGTTGGAAAGGGCATAGCTTTAATTTGTTCAACAAGTCAACAATATAAGGATGAACTAGGAACCTAAGCCTAGCATTAAGGTGATAGGTGCCAACGGCAATAAATCCTGAAGCAGGATAAACTGCATGGTCATCAGATAAGGGTGCCATGATGTAGTAGCCCTTATGGAAATAGTATGTTTTAGCTATCCCCCTAAGCTCATCAAGCTTGATGGTCGAGGAATGGTGATTAAACACCATGTAATCTGGAGACCCTTACTGACAATGACTTCCTAGCTCTTAATAGGGTCAACATGAGCAATGAACCTTTCAGTGACCTCATCACTCCTAAAGGTCACTTCATCTATAGCACGCACCATCTCCTCACTTCGAGTTAGAGGGTCAAATTCATCAGCACTCCCTACCTGGTAACCATGGTGTTTATGAGCTACAGACATCTACATAAGAAAAAGGAATGGTCAGGTCCTGCAAGTACACTATTAATGGTGAAATTTGGTCAACTAATAAAGTTTAGTAAACCTTAAAACTATAAATTAATTAGAAGAGAGAGTGAGATAAAGAGAGAGAAAGGAAGAAGAGAAAGAAGAAGGACTAGGAGTTTTTTAATGTGGTTCAGCTAAAATCAAGTGTTGATCCCTACATCCATGATAATTTATTTCTGTTGAGTATTATATTTGTTTTGTATAAGCTTGTATCATGAATCTCTATATTTTTCAAAGAGTCTCTATCCTTTTATAGTGATCTTCACCCTTAGTCATAGTGGCTGGGGGGTTACAAATTGACTATAAAATAGTAACCAAAAATAATAAATTAATTATAAGTTGAACCATGCAAGTTGGTATCTGTAAGTTGGCCATGCAAGTTGATATCTGCAAGTTGGTCCCTCTTCAAGTTTAACCACAACAAGTGTGCTCTAACCTGCGAGCTAGAGCTCGTTGTCAATCAACCTGAGGTTATTATGAGCATTGTTGCCCAGTGACCTGAGCTCATATTTTGGTGACCTGATGTCTTTGGTCCAGCGGCCTTGATGCTTATTTAAGCTAAGTCTTTATCTACTGAGCTCATCTATTGTGCTTTTGCTAACCTATTTGCATGGTTCTAAAAATACTCGTAACATTAACCCCCCATCTCTTACTTTATTCTATGGACTGAGAGCTATAATTTACTAGCAAAAGTCTACACTTACAGTTTATAATATTATCATTTCAAACTTTTATCCTATCATTTTATCTGTGTCAGGTCATGCATTTAATGTGCATCTTCCATAGCCCTTGGCATGTTAACCTTACTATTAGCAAGTCCATTAGATCAAGAGTAGTTAATTAGTCTACAGGCCTCTTGATGAGGCTAGGTGTGCCATATAAGGCGTGAAAAAACTTCTATTTTTCAGAATGACCAAATGGGTGCATTATCCCCCCATATTTTCAATCATCTGGATCTTGGATGAGGCATGTATAGCCTATTGCATAAGAAGTTCCCATGGATAACTCCTCTTTGAGGATCCTGGGAAGTTTTGTATAAATTTCATATCTTCCTCATGGTGATGCTGACGAATTCACTTCTTTCATCTTTGTTCTTTTGCCTCCTTGGGAGGAAAATAAGGAGAAGTTTAAGACCAACTTGGCCAATGACCTAAGTGATGGATGGCTCGCTCGTCAGATATGTCAATCCTTCAACCCTCCGGGGTTTAGCTTTTAGAAGTCTACCTTCCTCTTAGGAGATAATAGGTGTAGGCTGATTTTGATCTATATTTTTGAATCTTTCATATGTACATTTACCTCGTTGAATGAGGCCTTTAATGAATTTTTTCATATTTCTTTACTTTCCCAAGTGCATTAAGTTGGATGTTCTAAATATCGTAGAAGATAACATATAGGCTGTCATGAATAGATTCCTACAAATCATAGCTAAATAAATAGTAATTAAGTTGAATGACCAATTGATCATATTAATTCCTCTCAATTAGCAATGAATTTGAGCATCAAAGTACCTCAGTTGATAATGAGTTTAAGCACAGGAATGCCTCAGCTAGTAATAAGTTTGAGCACTAGAGTACCTCAACTGGTAATGAGTTTGAGCACTAGAGTGCCTTAGCTATTAATGAGTAGAATGTCTAGGTAGGTTGCATGAGAGCTATGCCTTAGAGTAATAAGTCACATGTGGTGTTGAGAAGTAGGTTATATGTGGTGCTGAGAAGTAGGTCGCATGCAAGCTATGCCTTTGTTAGTAATCTTGTTGCCTAATAGGTCACGCCATCCTAATCATGTTGCTTAGTGGGTCGCATCATAACAATCGTGTTGCTCAGTGGTTTGCACCACAGCAATCTTGTTGCTCAGTAGGTTATGCCATGCAATATTGTTATTGAATGGGTTACACCACAGCAATCTTGTTGCTTAGTGGGTTATGCCACAATAATTATGTTACTCAGTGGGTCACACCATAGCAATCATGTTGCTCAATGGACACAAGTCATAGTAGGTGGGTCTTGGCTCTGGCCTTTTTAATTAGGATTAAAAGGTCGAGCTAAAATTTATTAAAAATATTGGTGCAAATGCTTTGTGTTCTAAGCTTGTGGAACTTCAACTTCATTTATTAAGTAATAAATTCTATTTTCCAAGCCTTCCTTGATGATGTGTAAGCCTTCCAAGTTCAAACCTAGTGTCCTGCCATTAGCCTTGCAAGCTCTAGTGCAACAAGAGATCACCAAATGTTTAGTCTAAATTTAGGCCTTTCTGTATAATATTTTGGTGAAATCTCATTCAACACATAGTTATGAAAATTTAAGGAAAAACTTGGTGCTTTTACTAACTTCTGAATAACATTACAGAATATGGTTCTTATAGCAGATGCTTGCTCTTGCTTGGGACCTCATTGTGACTTCTGCAAGTCACACCACATAGTCTTTTAAGCAACCTCTCTTAATCAGATCCTCAATTGCATCCTTGAATGCCTAGCATTTTAAAGTATTGTGCCCAACCTCATTGTGGTAGGCACAAAACTTTTCTGTGTCCCTGAACCTCTAAGAGTCCTTAGGGGTTTAGGCTTCTCGAAGTCTTCCCTATCATTTTCTGTTAGAAATATCCTATCCTAAAAGTTTGATAGGACACTGTAGTTGTTATAATGACCTTGAGGTCATTCAGTTTTGGCCTTCTTTGTAGGTTAGTTATCATAATTATCCTTGCCATTCCCATCATTGCTCCTATTTTGTTCTAATCGAAGCTATTTGCCTCGTCCTTATGATTGGACTCATTTGGACCAAAGGTCTCCTCCCACCTAATTTGTTTAGTAGCTCATTTATAAAACTCACCTAGGTTCCTTACTAGAAACTTGTATCTGGTCTTATATAGCTTTTCATCTTTGTAAAGTCCTACTAAAATCATAGTCAAGATACTCTCATCGGATGGATTCTCCATGTTATTGACCTCATGTTTGAACCAGGTGATGTAGTCTTTCAACAATTCATCCCTCCACTGAAAAACTATCGTGAGGTAGTAGAATGGTGCGAGCTACCTTCTTATTGCTTTATACTAGTTGATGAATCTTCTTTGGCATTCTTCCCAACTATCAATGTTACGAGCTAGGAGATTCCTGAACCATGTTCGAGGTATCTCTCCTAATGTAGCTGGGAAGATACGACACTTGACTAAGGGATTAGTTGTTTGAAGATCCATCTATACATTAAATGCATTAAGGTGGTCATATGGATCACTATCCCCATTGTATTGTGGGATTATGGGGATTTTAAATTTGTGAGAGAGAGGTTACGTCTCAATCTCTTTAGTGAATAGTGTCCTTTCCTCATAGTGATCTTGATTATCCTAAGCCTGAGGGTGTTTTTGTAATTACTTCACCCTCTGAAACAACTCCTCTACCATTGGGTCTTATGTCTTGGACCACCGATTGGAAGATTGCTAGCTCCTTTTTGTTTCCTGGTCATCGAAGTAGCGACCTGAGGTGTGTCCCCGACTAGTCTTATTCGAGCCTTCCACCTGATGTGAACTCTCACGTCACTAATTATGATCCTTGCATGCTCAGTGGATCTTCATTCTTGTTCGCAAATTAGAAGAGCGAGCTAAATTAGGACATTGAAAGACTCTTTTGGGTGCTACGACCTCAACCTATTTTTATGCACCCAGGGTTTATGCTTGTGCTAGCACTTTTATTGCCTCAACTAGCTCTCTAATTGTGTTCTTAAGCATTTCTTGATATTGGTGCCATGTTTGCACTTCATCAATTCCAAGAGCAATAATAGCATGCTGGCAATGGGCTATTAAGGGGAAGCTAATGGCGATACCAGTAGCAGGGATGACAGATGTTCCTGCTGCAAGGAGGGCTAGTTCCTGCTGTTATTGTATGTGACCTTCTGACTAGTCAATTGGATTGTTTGAACTTCTATTGGTTCTTCCCCTAGCCATCGTAGTTGAATAGAAAATTAACCAGTAAATTAACCAGAGTACAGAATAGGGCCCTCCTTCTAGCGCCAAAATGTTAACAGTGAAATCTAATCAACTAGTATAGTTCAGTAAACCCCAAAACTACAATTCAGTTGATTAGAAAAGAGAGTGAAATGAAGAGAGAGAGAGAGAGAGAGAGAGAGAGAGAGGAAGAACAAAAAGAAGAGGGATCAGAAGTTTTTTAATGTGGTTCAGCTAAAATCAAGTATTGATTCCTATGTCTACAGTAATTTATTCCTACTGAGTATTATATTTATTTTGTACAAGCTTGTATCATGAATTTCTATATTTTCCAGAGAGTCTCTCTCCTTTTACAATGATCTTCGCCCCTATTTATAGTGGCTGTAGGGTTACAAAGTGACTAAATAGTAACTAAAAATATAAATTAATTATAAGTTGAACTACGTTATCTACAAATTGGCCATGCAAGTTGATATCTATAAGTTAGTCACTTCTCGAGTTTAACCATAGCAAATGTGCTCGGACCTGCAAGCCAAAGCTCATTGTCAATCAACTTGAGGTTACTATGAGCATTGTTGCCCTGTGACCTGAGCTTGTATTTTGGTGACTTGATGTCTTTGGTCAGTGATGTGTAAAATTTTGCTAGTGCACGGCGCAGTTGTAGCTAGTACTGACAAATACAAGTCGATCCCACAGAGAAGCTATTTCAAGTACTAGAATCTTTACAATTCAACTATCCAAATTTTATTAAGAAAAGAACAAGTAATAAGAAATAGAAAAGAAATAAAAAAGAATAGAAAAGGAAATTTAAAGAAAGAAAATAAAGGAGTAATTAAAAGAAGATATCAAATGCAGAAAGGCCTAAGATTAGGAC
>JANHAO010009233.1:0-18565 GCA_026873985.1 Saraca asoca
CCTTCTTCTGCTTAGCTCTTTCCTTCATTTTCTGAGCCTGAATTTCCTTGGCCAATCTCTTGGACTCCCTAGCCTTTCTTCTTTCTTCGGCCTCTTCCATCTTCCTCTTCTCAGCCAAAAGCCGACCTTTCACCCTCTCCATGTGGGTATCTGTCTTCACCATTTGTGCATAATAATCTGCAGGTCTCAGAAATGGGAGACCCATTGACTGAAGCTTCTCAAAGGCCTGCCTAGTTCCCTCCAATGCCTGTGTGTAGAAGGCAAGTTCACGTGCCAAATCATCATTTACATCTACTTCTTGCTCTTGATCAATATCAATGGAGAGCTTGTGTATCCATTCCACATTCTCTGGCCAACTGATGTCTCCGAGTTTATCTAGGAGACCATCTCTGTTATATACTGCAGTTTTAGATGGTTCAGCCAATTTCACATCCTCTTCTTCTGATCCGGATTCTGATTCAGATGCCGATATTTCTCCATCCACATCTTCAATCTCATCATCAATCATTCTATCCTTATTGTTCATCGCTGGGCCTTTATTGAGTTATCCCAATTAACCTATACAGATATATCAAACAGAATTCATTTTAGACCAAAATGATGCTCTCTAGCATTTAAAGTTACCTCAATCTTGCTTTTCAATATCAAACAATACTTAATTGAAAGAAAATTGAAGGTACAAAGATTCCTTAGTCAAATAATTGATATCAAGTATTATGATTAGAGCAGAAGCAGTCACTAGAGAAACATAATACAAAATACAGCAGATCCCTGGCAGTGGTTACATGATCCATTAAGGCATTAACTTATCAGAGCCAGCATTATCCAAAAACTAAAAAGAATTACAGAAGGCTCAATGCCTGGCAGAAAATCCCAATGTTGAGGAAGACAACAAATCACTCTGTATCCTATAATCAGCCCTAGATGGTCACTAATATTAAAGGACAAAAGAAATCAATACCAAAGATACTTCCCCCAAAAAAGGTATATCCAACACTAGGACATTAACAAACCTGTTAGAATGAGCAGTGCCTTGTTTACTACTTTCAAGTTGACAAAAGAAATAGCTAATGATTATTGGAATATACCACATTTCACCATATTTTCATGACAGAATGAGAACAACCAAACACTCCGTTATACAACTACAGTTCCATAAAATCCAAAATAAACAACTAGTCTTACATATTCAAAGAAGCATAATCTTAACCCTTCATTAAAACCCAGAACAGTAGTCGATTCAATTATGTTGCAACCAATTAACCACAAAACAGTGGCTTTTGAATTGCATCGTACACAAAAATACTCAGAAACTTCAAAAAGCAAAAATGGCAAATAAGCAAGCTATTATCAACTTATAAAAGAAACAAAAACGAAAGCTTCCATTTCGGGGGCGTACAACTTAAAAATGCCAAAGTTGCTAGCTTCAACAATGACAAACTCAACTTCAAGGCCAACAAGTTCTCCCAGCGGCTTTGGGGTTTTAGGACATAAGTCGCGAATCAAAATGCACAATACAGATAATAAGGGACAAAAAAAAATGCACCATCAACCAAACACAAAAAAAAAAAAGAAAAAAAATTAAAAATAGAATGGAGTTGAAGCCGTTGAAGTCTCGAAGATACACCATACCCGAGAAGCCGCCCAAAACTCGAAGTCGAAACTGGGCCCGACAGCGTGTAGCCGAGGCTTGCGTGACGTAGCTGAGCTTCTGCGGTGGCCGAACTGCTGCTGTCTTGGTCTTCCGCAGCGTCACGGTTGTAGTCTGTGTGGTTGTCAAAGAGTGACGACGGCGTCTCTAGGTCTGTTGGAGAGTTAAACTTAACTTTTTTTATTATTTTTATTTTTAATTATAAAGAGTGATAGATCATTGCTTATTTGGGTTCGGTGGGTAATGTTTGGGTTCGGCTAAATAAAGAAGATCGTGGCTGGATTGGAGAAGAGGAAATAAAAAAAAGAAGGAATAGCCCATATGTTGGTCTGTAACCGTCTGAACTAGACTATAAGTATTTTGAATTTATTTAACGAAAGTAATTGATAAATTAATTGGTAATTAAAAAATTAGTTATTAATTATTTTATTAATTATTGAATGAAAGTTTATAAGTTAACTATTATATTAGAAATATTTGATAAAATTAACTATTGAACTATCTTATAAATATAAAATTACATAAAAGAATATATTAATATCATTAAATAATATATGAAATAAATTAATTTATATTTATTTTGAGGTGAAAGTATAATAACTTAATTAAAATATTTAAAATAAGAATAAAATTATTTAAAATTTAATTAATTATATTTTATGGTATCATTTATTTATGGGCTCATTTATATTTATTTATGCTAATTAATGGACATAAGTCAAATATAAATGATATGTGAATTTTTTTTATATTTTTTAAAATTTATAAAAAAATATTAAAAATAGTATAATATTAAAAAAATAAATTTTAAAAATAAGAATTTCTAATTAATTAGAATATGAACTGTCAATCAATAAAAAAAGAAAAATAATTAAAAAAATTAATAGTTCTATTCTAATAAATTATAAGTTATTTAGAGTAATTAAAAAGAAAAATATTTTTTTTTTGAAAAAAGTCAATGCATCAAATGTCTTTAAAATATAAAAAAATTATTTAATCAAATTTAAAAATTATTATTATTATTATTATTATTTTAGTGTGCAAAACAAACACTCTATTTGTATGAACTATGATGACCGTCTTATGTAAGCCAATTCTCAAAATGGGTTTTAAATTTTGAGCCCAATCAACGCCAAAATCACATACTGGCATATAGAGGTCAACGGCTGAGAGACGTTTCTAAATATTTAATTTATTTTTTTATCTTGTTATGTTTTATGATCAAGTAAATAACTATTTTGCTTTCTAAAAAATAAATATTACATTAATTTTTTTTTAAAATATGTTTTACATTAAATGAATATATTTTTTCTAATTTTTATAATAAATTTGTTCTACGATTGGTTATTCTGTTTGATATTTAATGTGAGAGTTTATTTTAACTATATAATTATAATTTAATTCTCAAAAAAGTAAATGTTATATTAAATATTTTTAAAAAATATATTTTATGTTAAATATATAGTTCTAATTTAAACTTAAAAGATAAATATTATATTAAATCTTTTTAAAAATATATTTTATATTAAATAAGTACGTTAGTAGTGGCGGGCAACGGTTGAAGCTTGAAGTAGCGACGAGATTGGTTGGAAAAGAGGTGATGGCTGGAGTGGAATGGATCATGGATTTGGTTCAATCTCACAACATTACCATCACCAACAAATGGCATCGATATCAATTGGAGAGGCAACAAAGTTTGAAGAAGGAAGGCCAAATAAAGAAGGGGGAAGGTGGGCGAAGACTCTGGACACTAGAAAAAGAAAGAATAAAAAGGGCAAAAAGGAAAAAAGTTGAAGTTTCTTCATATAATTAAGAATAATACCTGAGCATTTAGTTTAATGACAAGAATGATTTCTTCAATACGTGAAAATTAATATTATTTAATTTATATCTTTTGGAATAAGTTAATGTTTTAATATGTAAAGTATTAATTAAATTAATTAATTACATAGTTTTATTTTTAATACAAATATTTTAAGATTTAAATCAAATTTATTATTTCATTTTTTCTAATATTCCCGTGATATTGATTTTCAAATGTCATATTTCAAATTAACATATTGTAAGAATTATGTGATTATATTATGATTTTTTTAACTCGTTTAAATCAACATATTAAATATGAATTATAAAATATAATTAAATAATATAAAAATAACAAATAGATGAGTTTTGCCAATATCTTCCTGGTACCAATTTCAAATGCCATATTTTCAAAACAAAGATACTATGATCACTTGCATTGGGTTAAGGTTTTAATACAGAAAGTATAAATTATTTTTAGTCAATATGCCTTAAAAAATAAATCATGGCTAAAATATAAATATATGAATTAATTATATACTTCATTCTTTTAATAGAAATATATTGAAATTGAAATCAATTTTTATATTCAAATTTCGTTAATGTTTTCTTCATATTAGTTTAAATGTCATATTTCAAATTAAAAAATTTAATTAATTACAATTTTTATATTAATACTTTGAAATCAACATATTAAACATGAATTTAAAATAGAAAAAATATACTTTATCTAAGATATATTAAATAACTAACATGATAAAATTGAACAACCAAATTAACTTATTTAATGTAAAATATATTTAAAAAAAACACGATATAATATTATTTTTCAAGAATTAGTCACGTAAGCAAAAAAATTAAATTTTAAATGGAGAAACTAACATAGGTATATTTAGTGTAAAAATTACAAAAAAGTATTTACTTAATACAAAATATACTTTCAGATAAATTTAATGTAAAACTTATCTTTCACGGACCTAACTTTTAGTATGGTATATTTAGGGATATTAAACAGATGGATTGGGCCGGATCAGATCAAAATCCGCACGAATTAGGCCTAAATGGGCCCGCATCAAAATGGGCCGTGGATTGCTGGTCTGATCCGATCCGTTTATGGATCGGATTGGCTCGCGGGCCAACCCTTTTTTTAAAGGAAATTAAAAAAATTATATTTTAATCCATAAACTTCTCACAGCCTTTTACAAAGGCCTACTCGAACAAAAATTTTTCAATTTAATCCTTATGAAATTTTTACTTTAATATCCTAGCCCGTTTAGGCTCACAGGTTGGCCTGTATCTATGCAGATTTGATCCGTTTGAACTGCAGTTCGTCGGACCTGCCCCGTTTTTAACAAATCCAACATGCTCTAAAATCATGGGCTGACAGCTCATTTAACATTCCTAGGTATATTGATATTATACTTCAACAAGTGTATAATACTAAATCGAAAATAACGGACACAGGTATATTAGGATACCTTAGAAATTTATCCATAATTGACACTATTTCATTCTTGGAAGTCTAGTATAAATCTAAAATAGAAAAATTTTCTAATAACATTTTATTTTACATTTAAAAGCTAATTTAAAAAATCAAAATAAGAAATAAATTATTTTATCTCAAAAAATATAAAATTTTGTAATAAGCTTTTATTTTACATTAAGAATAATATTAAGTATCAATAATTAATATTAATTAATATGAGTGGGTTTTATAGGATTAATTTAAACAAAGATAAAAAGAAATTATAATTTCATTGACAAAAGTGTTGCAGCCAATTTTTTTTTTTTTGAAAAATTTGTACCTTTTTTCTTGAAAAGTTAGCACTCTCGTTGAAAAAGTTGTGAAATCAAGTATGATTTTATTTTATTTTATTACAAAATCTGAAAGAGGGAATCCCCTAATACTAGCTAAATTCCTCCTTTTTACCAATCCAATAAATAAATTTCGGTTTCAGTGAAACTTTACCCCCAAGTAACTCTCATTCTATATAAGAGGATTCCTCAACCCTAACAATTCTCAGAAACAACATTACTACGTGTTTTGAGTTTACTCTAAATCCTTTTCCCTTCTTTATTCTCTCTTGGCCAGTTTTTACAACCAGCAACCTCCATGGCGGTAGACTTCGAGCATCCAAAATTAAGAATAAGAATCACTGATCTTGATGACAACTTAGTGATTGAAATCCTAAGTCATCTACCTTACCAATGCGTGATGGTGAGCAAGACCGTCTGCAAGCTCTGGAACTCTCTGATATCCACTCCATATTTCGTACGCCGCTTTCTCCGCCACCGTCTCCAAATCACAGACAGCTCTGTGATGGAAGAAGAGCAGCCATGGACGTTCATTTATGTTCAAGATAACCCTCAATTAACATCAACAAAACCCGTCTTCAAATCCCACGGATTCTCCTTCAGCTTCGTCCCTTGCTATCAACCCCAAAACTTTGAACCAATCTGGGTCGTTAGAACCTTTAATGACTTAGTTTTGTGCTGCGAAGGGCAATTTGACCAAAGCGTATATTATATATGCAATCCAATAACCACGCAATTTGTGGCTCTTCCTCCAGCTCCTCCTATTTACCAAGAAAGAGACACATTCTGCGTGGATTTCATATGCGACCCGTATTATCAGAAACATCAAAATCCCTATCAGGACGACGAGATTGATGTTGTCCTTAATGCTCAGTACAGATTTTGGGTGATGCGAGTTGAGAAATTCGTGTATACAGCAGACAGTAACCTCACACTTCAAATATTTTCTTCTGAGACAGGAAGATGGGAGGAGCATCTGGTACCAATTCCGAAAGGCTTTCTTAACGAATTCAAACATTACTCATACTGCGTAAAATCACTGGCTTTTCATGGGAACAACATTGTCATTACTGTTATTGAATCTGATGAGTTCTCTATTCGTCCTCGTACCATTAAGATGTCGTATCCTAATAATAATAAAGAACAGTTTCCATCATTACGCGCTGTTCTTCCAAAGCTAGAAGGGGAAATCGACGAATGGCCTCAGATTAAGATTTGGGAATTCAACGAAAATGATTGCGAATGGAGGTTGGCGGATCAAGTTTATTTGGGTGAAATCATTTCTCTGATTGATGGCATGTTGAAACCTTGGCACCGAAGTTTCCGTCATAAACTCATGTGGGATTTCCACACAGTTGCTCTTGGTTTGGATCCTCATAATCAGAATGTGGTGTATTTGAACACAAACTTCGATAGAGTTGGCATAGTTAGGTTTGACACTCAGAGCAGAACCTTTGTTTCTGTTCCAAACAGTTACAACGGGGACATACATGAATTTCTGGATTTTTTCCAGATTGTGGTCCCTTTTTGGCCAACACCAATGCCCCAGATATCATCTTGCTAGTCATTAAATCCCAGTTGGTTTTTAATGTAATCCTTTTGCGTTTACCGCATTGAGGTTTAAGTCCGTAGAACATTGCTACAAACAGTTTGTAATTACTGATGATTTATCAGTTATGCTAACTGTAATTAGTTCATTATTATTTGTGTTTCTTTTATAACTTATTCTTTTATTATTAATATTTTTTGTTCTTACATTGTTGAGAAGAAGGATTGATCATGACTGTCAGGATACTGTTCAAATTTCTTATTGTATTATTACTTGAGTTGTATTTACTTATTGTACTCCTTAAATAAATAAACATTCTTATTTTACTATAAGCGAGATAAAGAGGGTGTTTAATAACTAACTTTTTGATAAATTTTTAGCTGATTTAATGAGTTTGAACTTTTTGACTAAATCAATATGGTATTTTGATTTTTGATAAATGGATGTTTAAGTTAGTTTTTTGATCCTTAAAATATTAATTTGAAAAAGCTAAGAGATCTAGTTTTTTCAATTAGCTGTTTGATATTTAGGGTATAAAAAGGTATCATTACCTCTAATTAATTCAATTTTTTGCATCCTTACCTTTGATACACACAAAAATCCTTATAAGTAAAATGCATGAAATATATTTTATGATAAACTATTTCCTAATGATTAATATGCATTAAATATATTATTTGATTTTTCTTCCATTTTTTTCATCATCAAATTATAAGAAATAACAATACAAACAAGTATAATAATAACAATTAATAATAATAAAAACTTATTTTTATCTAAAATTATCTCTTTCTTAATAAAAATTTAAAATAAATTATAGCTATTTTTTAAAAGAAAATCTAATAAGTATAATAAATTATATCTTTACTTTTTAAAGGAAATCTAATAAATAATAAACTATAATTATTTATTTTTAAAGGAAAATCTAATGATTAATAAATTACAATGATTTTTGTAGAAAAATTAAAAATAATATTTTAAAATCTGAAATATTATTAAAGTAAATAATAGTTAATTAAATTATAAAATATAACTAATATAACTATGTCTATATATATCATTTTATATATAAACAACTAATAATAAATATTGACGTATGAATTTGATCAACTCAAAAGTTTAATAACCCAAAATTGCAGAATGTTTATGAAACTGAAGAAAGTGAGAGTAAGAGAAAGGAAAAACAGGGGTATACCAAGAGTTTTTAATATGGTTCAGCCAAATGGAAGGCCTATGTCTATGGTTATTTTATTTCAGTCTTTTGTTGAGTCTTAGTATTTTGTTATTTTTCTCATCCTTTTTTACAATGATTTCTACCCTTTTTTATAGTGACCGAGGTGTTTACAATGTAATTCCATAATAAAAATAAGTCATCAATTGATTACATAATGATTAATAATGGATTCTTATTAAATAGGCAACTGAACGGATTTTTCTAAATTGATGGCTGGAAGAACATGCTTTAAGTTGTGGGCTAGACTTCGTCTTTAACAACCTGAGGTTGTTGCCGACCCTTGACCAATGATTTGAGTTCGCAATTGACGACTTAACGCTTTGCTCCAGCGACCTCAATTCTAGTTAAGCTAGGCCCTTACCAGTTGGGCCTTTCTATTAAGCTTTTACCAGCTTATTTGTGTGGTTCCAAAAATATCCATAACATTAGCCCCCAGCTCTCAGTGCTATTTATGGATTGGGAGCTATAGTTCACTGATAAAAGTTAATGACTACGAGCTATCAACACCAACCTATACCATCATTACTGCATTTAATAAATGCATGTTTCTATAGCTATCAATGTGACGATGACTGAGCCTTGTTATTTGCTAGACTGTCAGATCGAGGACAATTAATCAATCTCTAGATCTAATGGCGAGGCTATTCAGGCTATATAAAGTGAGAAAAACTCTTTTTCTCTTTTATTGATTACTTTTGAAAACTGATGCTTTACCTCTTTCTTGTCTCTTGAGCTTACAAGCAGTCACCACTATTCTCTATTTTCCTATTTCATCAAGTTTGTCGTCGGATATTTTGGATTCGGATTGCTAGAAACCAATCTTACTCATCATTCTTTTCTAAGAACTCATCTCATTCCTTTGATACGGTAAGCTATCTCAGACTCTATGCTTTTGTTTTTCATGAATGCCTTTCTCTGTGGGTTTTTGATATCTTTTTGTTTGATTCGGTGGTGTATGCTTGCTAATTGCTAGAGATTTTTTCATGTTGGCTAGTTTCATTGTGTGCTTTTCTGTGCACCATTTGTTGTTGGCATGAGATTTGCTTGATAAAATGCCTGTAGGTTTAGGGTTGTAGACTATTGGATTTAGCCTTCTGTTTTCTAAGATTTAGCAACCTAATGGGCTCATTGGTTGAGCCCCCATGTTTTCAATGGTCTGGGTTTAAGGTGTAGTGATCTGAAGTGTGTATGACTTGCTGCATAGGAAATTCCCTGTTGAGCAAATAGAAGTTTTAGCTTTTATGTACGGTCTACTTACACCGACTTAATTATTCCTTGTTTGGCGTAGATGGTAGCTCATAAACATGGCGATCATCAAATAGGGAGTGCTAACGATTCCAACTCCCCATCCCGAAGTGAGGAGTTGATGCATTCCATAAATAAAGTTGCTTTTAGAAATGGCGAGGTTGCTAAAAAGTTTGCTGTTTGTCCTAACCACGTTGAAGGCTAGGAGGTCGCTACCAGTTAATAGTCTCTAGATCACATGGTGTTTAACCACCATATTTCAACCATTAACCTTGACGAGTTCATGGAGACAGTTCAGACATTCTAGTTTCCCAAGGGCTATCACATCATAATGCCCTCATCTAATGACCACGTAGCTTATCCTCCTTCGGGATTCATGGCCATTAGTACCCAGCATCTCAGCATTGGGCTTAGGTTCTCAGTCCATCCTTACATTGTTGATTTGCTAAATAAATTGAAGATTTGCCTTTTCCAGCTCACACTGAATTCTTACTCCTAGCTTATCTCCCTCACACTCATTTATCTTAGAAATAATCTCCCATCACCTTCTACAAGAGTTCTTTGCTATCTTTATAGCATTAAGGGCATAGGTCAACGGGATGATTTTTACTATCTCTTAGCTTGGCAGATCGAGTGTAAGAAAATTTTGCCTTAAGGTGATGCCAAGGGCAAGTCTAACATAAGGAACTATAAGACCCATTGGTTTTATATATCTTACCCATCTTTGCATCATCTTCACAATTTTAGTTTTATCCTTACTCCTGGTGAGCAAGCTGAGGATGTGCGAGCTTAATGAATTAATGTATTTATTTCACTCTTTGATTTTAATATTATTTCATTTTACAGATGGAGTTGGTAAGGAGAAACCGACATTAATGGCTAAGGAGGTCGAAGTGCTGGGTCAATTTACTGCTGTAGACAACCTAAAAAATGATCTCAAGTTTGACGAGGATCTTTTGTGCTCCCACAAGCTTACTCTGGCTTTAAGCATTGAGCTTACCAAAGACATCGGAGCTTGTAGAATTAGGGAGGTTGGCCCAATAAACTTCCAAGAGTATGAAGATATGATGAGGCTGAATCTTCATATGCCATTAGCCCATACTTGGTCCATTAACCTAACTACCGTCACAACCCCATCAACTCTCTTTGTTGCCCCTACTGCTGCAACTCAACCCTCTTTGGCCATAGTAGTTGCAACCTCATACGAGTTGGCTCCCACCTTACAGCCTGAGGTGGTAGAAGCGGTCGAGGTCCCATCCCTATGTGAGCTCCTTGCCAAGAAGTGAAGAATGGACAAGGGGAAGAAAGTTGTTACCATTTCAAAATAAGTGGCACTTGAGGTTGAGCTCACAAGGCAACCTGATGGCCTTGATCCAAAGACAAGGGAAATTACAACTTCCTCTAGGAGAATGTGGACCTACTTTTAGGGTCCCACACCAAAGCATTAAAGTCAAAGGAGCTCTTAGATGATTAGAGATTGATGGGCTATATAGCTCATCATGATATGCTGGTAAGTTAAGTCCTTTCACTTTTATCCTTTTGTCTCTTTGTAATGTAACTTGACCATTTAATTTCTTAGAGCATGGAGGAGGAGAAGAAAAAAACTTCTGGATGACCTGGCCACTATGACCACTGAGGCATTGGAACTGAAGGACAAAACAAGAAATGCTGCAGTAGCCAAGAAAGAAGTTGAGAAAGCTCTATCTCATATGGTGGCAATTTGTAAAGCTACCACATCCAAGCTTACTTCAGATCTCAACAAGGCTATTGATGAGCTATTGAGAATGAAGTTTGAGTTGGATGTGGTTGTGTAGTGAGCTGAGGCTGCTAAAAAAGCAAATGAGGTGGCCAGGAACAAAGCTACTTTGGCATAGGAGGAGACTGCTTTAGCTAAGGTGAAGATTGCTACATTGATTGTGAAAGTGGAAGAGGATGTCATTGATGGCTTTTTGTGACCTTGTGGTAGGAGCATCCAGAGATAGATTTTTCATTTTTTGGTGGGGATGTTCTTGAGGCCATTCAAGGCTTTAAGGAAGACGTAAAGGTAGCTTCTTCCAATAAGAGCACATAGTCCGTAGGTCGAGTTTCTCCTGCTAATGGTGTGATTCAAAGAGAGAGTAGTTTGTAAGTCATGGAAACCACTGAAGATCAAGTAATGGACGACCTACTTGCCTTATATGTAAGCTCTCTAGCCCATAAGAGCTTAGCTACTAAGGATCAACCTTCCTCATAGGCCATGACTTTGTAATTTTGAATTTCATTTTTTAACTTTCACATGTAAATTCACCATATTAAAAGAGGGTTTTAATGAACTTTTATAATATTCTTGCTTTACTCTTCTCAGTTTCCATAGTTGAATGTTTAATTGGTCATAGATGGTACGTCTACTAGCAAATCATAAATGAATGGATATTAATCGAGATGAATGCCCAGTAGGTCACAAACAATAACACTTGGGTTAACATGAATGCATCTCAGTTAGGAAACTATGAATAATTGTCAACATGAATGCCTAGTATGTTACAAAATGCATCTCAGCTAGCAATCTTGTTGCCTAGTAGGTCACAGAATGCACCTTAGCTAGCAATCTTGTTACCCAATAGGTCATGCCTTATCTAGCAATCTTGTTGCCTAAGTAGGTCATCCCTCAGTTAGCAGTCTTGTTGCCTAGTAGGTTGTGCCTTAGCTAGCAATCTTGTTACCTAGGTAGGTTACGCCTCAACTAGTAAACCATAACTTTGTCACTGTTGAATGCCTAGTAAGTCATATGAATGTGCCGCAGCTAGCCTGAGTAGTGTGCCTAGGTAGGTTGCATGAATGTGTTTCAGCTAGCACGAGTTGAGTGCCCAAGTAGGTCACATCAAAGCTATGTCTCAGCTAGCACAAGTTGAGTGCCTAGGTAGGTCACATGAAAGCTGCACCTCAACTAGCACAAGTTGAGTGCCCAGGTAGGTTGCACGAAAGTTACGCCTCAGCTAGCACTCTATAAATTTTTTTTTAGAATAGCTCGCTTCTTGTATAATGCTTTATTGAGAATTTATTTAGAAATTAATAAACATAGATATAACAATTTAAGGGGAAATTTTAGTGCTTTTATTAATTTTTGAGTAACATTATAGGATTAGAAGGGCGAGCTCAAATCTTTATGTAAAATATGGGCATAAATGCTTAGCATTCTAAGCTCGAGGAACTTCAGCTCTATTTATGTTTGTCAAATGATAAACTCTATTTCCCAAGTTTTCCTTGATAATGTATGGGCCCTTCCAGTTCAGACCTAGTGTCCCATCAGTGGCCTTACGAGCTTCAGGAAGAATAAGGCACAATACAAGATCACTAATTTTATAGTTCAGAATTTGGACCTTTCAGTTGTAATATTTTGTAACCCATTACTAATAGGTTATGACCCTTAGGCAAGCTATTTCTCTTGCCTCTTTTGCGAAGTTGAGGTTTGTAGTGACTAGTTGATCGTTATCCTCTAGACTTAATGTAGCTTTTCATTGTGAAGTCACCTCTAATTTTGTTGGGATTATGGCCTTAGATTCATACACCATTGAGAAGGGAGTTTCTCTTATGGTGCTACAAGCTATGGTTTTGTAAGACCAAAGCACCTTTTACAACTCGTCTACCCATGCTCCCTTTTTAGCCTCAAACCTCGTCTTCAAGATCTATTTGATAATCTTGTTAATAGCTTCAACTTGTCCATTAGTTTAAGGATGGTCTACAGCCGAGGAGCTCTTAACAATTTAAGATCATTAAAGAATTTGATGAACTATTCACTATTAAACTGAGTCTCATTGTTAGTCATAATCTACTAAGGGACTCCAAACTTGCAAATAATGTTGGTCCATAGAAATTTTTCAATCTTCGAAGTAGAGATTTCTGCCAATTCTTTTGCTTTTGCCACTTTCCAAAATAATCAACATTAACTATTGCATGCTTGCATGTCCTACGACTTGTTGGGAGTGGCCCAATGAGGTCCATGCTCTATATTGTGAATGGCCATAGACTAACCATTTATTGTAGGTAGGCTAGTGGAGCTTGTGGGACCTTGGCAAACCTCTGGCACTTGTGGCACTTTTTCATAAGGTCAATGGTGTCTTGCTTCATTGTAGGCCAATAGAATCCTTACCAAAGTATTTTTTGAGCTAAAGATAGCCCCCTCACATGATTTCCATAATGGCCAGTGTGAATTTCCTTCAAGACGGTGTCACAATCATAGCCATCTATGCACCTCAAGAGTGGAGTTGAAAATCTCCTTTTATATAACATGTCATCGTAGACATAGTATTTGGATGCTCGAGCTTGCAAGCATTTTGCTTCTAACTTATTTTCTAGCAATTTGCCATCTTATAGTAATCTAAAATCGACCCATCCATAAGTCCTGTGCCATGACAATTGCCATCATGACATCATTCTGATCTGTGCTCGGCAATGGAAAGAACTCCACTGGGATCACCCATAAAAAGTCTGCATCCTTGGTTGTGACCAAATGAGCTAATGCATTTGCATGCGTGTTCTAGGCTTATAGGATCTGATTGACCTCATATTGCTAGAAAGAGCCATGTAGTTCCTGAACCTTCTGAAGATAAAGGGCTATATTCGACCCTCTTATATGATATTCACCTTGAACGTGACAGACTATGAGCCAGGAATCATTAAATATCCTCATATTTTTTATTTGCATCTCTCATCCTAGATGGAGCCCTGCCAATAATGCTTCATATTCTACTTCATTGTTTATGGCCTAAAAATCAAATCTCAGCATGTAGACGTTTCGTGTACCTCTGGGCTGATTAGAAGCACTTCTGCCTTAGGTTTCTACTTGCTTGATGATCCGTCAACATACAATTCCTAATACGGACCCTCTAAGGTCTCTACTTCTTTTTTCATGGGCCCTGTGAACTCTACAATGAAATCCACCAAGGCTTGCCCTTTGATTGCCAGTTTGGGTTTGTACTCAATATCGAATTGGGCTATCTTAACTGCCCATTTGAGTAGATGACCTGAGGTATTTGACTTTTGTAAGATCTGCTTGAGAGGGAACTACGTGAGCACTTCTATGCTGTGTGCCTAAAAATAAGTTCAATACTTTCTTGATACAAGTACAAGGTAGTAGGCAAGCTTTTCCATCGATGGGTACCTCGTCTTAACGTCTAGAAGCCTTTTGCTCACATAGTAAATTGGAAATTGAGCTCCATCTTCTTCTCGTACCAATGCTACACTGAGAGCGTACTGAGATACTCCTAAGTAAATGATGAGCTTTTCACCTTCCCTTGGTTTGGATAAAAGGGGAGCTCGGCCCATATACTCCTTCAGTTGTTGGAAAGTGATTTCACACTGCTCAGTCCACTCAAAGTGTTTCATTTTCTTTATTATATCAAAGAAAAGGATGCACTTGTCTGTTGCTTTCAAAATGAACCTACTAAGCACTGTGACCTAATCATTTAGGCTCTACACATTCTTAACTCCAGTCGAGGATCTCATATTAATGAGTGCCTTGATCTTCTCCAGATTCGCCTTGATTCCCCTATTGTTAACCATGAATCCAAGGAACTTTCCCAAAGCCACTCTAAATGCACACTTGTGTGAATTTAGCTTTATCTGATACCTTCTCAAAATTTGGAACATTTTCCCCAGATTGTGGGAACGGCTAGCAACCTGTTTAAACTTCAGTAACATATCATCCATATACACCTCCATTGTCTTTCCGATCTGTTCCTTGAACATCAAATTCACAAACCATTAGTAGGTTACCCCTGCATTCTTCAATTCAAAGGGCATCACCTTATAACAATATAGCCTATGGTCAGTGATGAATGAGGTGTGTTCCTCATCTTATGGGTTCATGGTGATATGATTGTACTCGGAGTAGGCATCCATGAAGCTGAGAAGTTGATGTCCAATGGTTACATCCATGAGCTGATCAATCCTCGATAGAGGGAAACTATCCTTTGGATATGCTTTGTTAAGGTCTGTGAAATCAATGCAGGTTATCTACTTCCTATTCTTCTTTTAACGAGCACAGAATTGGCTCCCTAGTTTGGATTGTGAGCTTCTAGGATAAACTTATTGACTAAAAGTTTATCCACTTTTTTCTTAAGAGTGACATAACACTCAGCAGTTATAGGTCTCCTTTTTTGGTCAACTGGCTTGTGATGAGGGTCAATGTTAAGCTTATGTGACATGACCCTAGGGTCAATCCTCGCTATGTCTTCATGGTTCTAGGTGAAAACATTCAAGTTTGCCTTAAGGAATTCAATTAAGCAAGGCTTTACATTTGGAGGCAGGTTTTTTTTCCAACTTGAGGCATCTTTTAGCATATACCTCACTGATTTGTACATTTTTTAGCTCTTCTATTGGACTAGTTTCTCTATCTACATCCACCTTACGAGGGTTAAGGTTGTGGCTAACCTTTGTTGTGCTCACAGCTCATGGCTCTTTGCCAAAAACCACATTAACCATCTTGCCTCTTACCCCCAACTTGACTACATTTTCATAGCAGCGTCGGGCTATGGGCTACTCACCTTGCACACATTTAACTCCATTAGAGGTCAGGAATCTAATTGTAAGTGTCTTGGTTAATGTAACCTAGGTCATTCATTACAGATCACCCCAACATTACATTATATGCTGAGAGATAGTCTATAATCAAAAAGTTCGTTAAGATTATGGCTTAGCGATCTGAATCTCCTAGGGTAATAGGGAGCTTGATCTATCCCATTGGTAATATCGCATCCCCTGTAAAGCTGTAAAAAGCCTTTGGGGAAGGCTTCAACTAGTTCGTGCTTAAACATATCTGCTTGAAGCACTCCTTGTACATAATATTCATCGAGTTGCTAGTATCAATCATTATTCTTCATACCTCAACATTGCCAATTATGGCTTAGATGACCAGTACATCATTATGGGGAGAATGTATTCCCCATGCATCTTTATATGTGAAAATGATACTGTTTAAGGTCATCTTTGCTTTCTTGGTGAGTTTTTCAAATTTACTATGACCCGTGAGAAGGACGTGGTTTACTCTCACATATAGCGGTCATGCAACCTATTTGAAGTACCTATAATATGAGACCCACTGTGGATGGTAAATATAGTTCCCCCTGAGGGTGCCTCTTCCTATTTAGGAGTCTATTGGCCTTGGTGTTGCACTGGTTGCTAGGGCTACTAGGGTCACTATCTCGAAAGGTTGCACCATATAGTCTCTCAAGCGATCTCTCTTGATTAAATCCTCAATTGCATCTTTGAGTGCATAGTAGTTTGAGGTATTGTGCTCGACCTCATTGTGGTAGGCACAAAACTTGTTTTTGTCCCTGAATCTCTTGTGAGTCCTTAAAGGTTTGGGCTTCCCGAAGTTCTCCTTATCTTTCTTCGTTATAAAGATCCTATCCTGAGTATCTGATAGGACACTATAACTATCATGACGACTTTGATGTTGAGGTTGCTCATTTTTGGAATTTTTTGCAACCTGACTATCAGAGCTATCCTTCTGACCCTCTTTGCCACTCCCGCCATTACTCTTCTTTTTGCTTTGGTTGGAGCTATTTGCCTCGACCTTTTGTTAGACTTCTTTAGGGAAAAGGTTTGTTCCCACCTAATTTGCTTGGCAGCTCACTCATAGAATTCACCCAAGTCCCTCATTGGAGACTTGTATATGCTCTCATATAGCTTTCCATCTTTGCAAAGTCTAATCAAAATTTCTATTAGGATGCTTTCATCCAAGAGATTCTTTACATTACTAACTTCGTGCCTAAATCAGGTGATGTATCTTTGAACAATTCATTCTTCCACTAAAAGACTATCGCGAGGTGGCAGGATGGTTTGAGTTGCCTTCTCAGTGCCTTATACTGATTGATGAATCTCCTCTGGCATTCTTCCTAACCGTGAATACTATGAGCTAGGAGACTTCTAAGCCATGTCTGAGGTATGTCTCTAAGGGTGGCTAGGAAGACGTGGCACTTGACTAGTAGATTAGTTGTCTAAAGATCCATCTGGACATTGAACGCATCTAGGTGGTCATATGGGTCACTGTCTCCATTGTATTGTGAGATGTTGGGGATTTTAAACTTGTGAGCAAGAGACTCTAACTTAATGTCCCTAAGGAATGATGTTCTCTCACTACAACATATCTGGCCTTTGGCAACAGCCAAAAATCATTGTCTAAAGTTTGAAAACTATTGCCTAAAAGAATAGGTAATGGTTTTTAGCCGTTCTCTTATCCAGCGTTACCTATGCTTTTAGGAAACGATTTTTTTAGGGTTTTTCACAATAGACAATAAAATCATTGCCTATTCTGCAGTTACAGGCAATGGTTTTCATTTTATGTTTTCACAACAATTTTTCAAATCTCTGACAACACTTATAAACCATTGCCAAAGAGATTAGGCAACACTTTAATTCAAAATAGGCAACGATTTTCCTAGAATTAAACACCACCTTAGTATATAATAGGCAACAGTTTTTGACATATATAGGAAACAGTTCTCAACTGTTGTTGGATAGAATAGGCAATGATTTTTCATAAATGAATAACACCTGGATGAGCTATAGGTAATGATTTTTACTACATGAATGATTACATAATCGATTTATGCATGAATTTTCATATACGAATCGATTCAGGAATTGATTCGTGACGGTTACGTTTATGCAAATTTTTCATCAAAAGTTAGGAATTTTATGCGAATCGATTGCTTATTCAATTCACAAAGGCAACAGTTTTTGCTTGTGAATCAATTATCTAATCGATTTATAGATGAGTGATTGATAATCTTATGTGAATCGATTTATGAATCAATTTAAGAAGATTTAGTTTATGAAACATTTTTGATCGAATGTTTGGAATTTAGGTCGAATCGATTTCCTAATTGATTTAGGGACAATATTCATATATAACTGGATTCAGTAATTGATTCATAAATGGCTGAATAGATTCTAGAGTCGATTCTTTTAGTTATTGTAACATGCACAGTAAACACATCATATCCATTCTATGAAAAAAGGAATTTTCAATCACTCCAATAGTCCATACATCAATTAATTTATCCCAAATTTGAAGAAATAAATCCAAAACAATAAGGTCAATGTAAAGAGCATTAATTGTAAGTTCAACAGCTGAATTCAAATTCAAATTCAAATCGTAATCATTGAAGATTGTCATCATCACCGGTGACACCTAAATCTAGCATGTTATCACCATTTTGATTTGCTCCTTCACTACTAACATTGTGCTGCATATTGTCCTGGTAAAATATATAAAATATGTAAG
>JANHAO010009234.1:0-18560 GCA_026873985.1 Saraca asoca
TGAAAAAATTCTTTAAAAATAGGTCTTAGTAAAAAAAAATAAAAAATTTGAGACTAAATTATAAATTTTTTTATTTTAGATCCGGACCAGCCCCACTAACCCAGATTCCTGCGTCTGCCCCTATTTGATATAAACCTAATTAAAGAGATTTTTCATGACTCAGCCTATTAAAAAGTCATGATTATTAATAACTTTTCATGTAATTTCTTCCTTCATTATCATCAATTTCCATGTATTTTATCTTCACCATTATCAAAAGCAATTGTATACAATGTTTACACTATAATAATCTCTACCATTACCAAGAAATATTGAGATTATAACTTTTCAATATACCTCCTCCACCATCAAGAATAATGGTACAAGTTCTAGCATTCCATTAAATATTTGGCAGCGGTGACATGATAGACTCTTGCTTCACTCTTCAATTAGCACAAAAGCTGTTCACCGCATAAATATCTAGCTAGCTTTTCGTGCAGTTTATATGTCTAACATCTGCAATCCTCTTTTATGTTCTTTCTTATAACCCTGAATTCAGATTGCCCAAGATCAACGTGCATGAAATGATGGATTAGACATTATATTTTTTTCATAGCTAAGGAAGCAAAGGCTTGCACAAATGCAAGAAATATCTTTGATACAGTATAAGAAACAAGAGGACAATCGCATATATCATAGGGTCATTAATTGGTGTCAGATGCGTAGCACTAGAATGTCGACTGATTTGATTTTATGTAAAAAGTCTCACTTAAGAATTTTGTCCTTGTGTGACGGCTGGGGCGGTGAGCTTGCAATGGCATCGGTGGAGTTTGGTGATGCATTAATGGCTCTGTAATGTGACATGTTTTATGTACCACCGTGGTCATTGTAGTTATAGCCCCACATTAGCTTTAAGCCGTCACAATCTCATCCACCCTACCCTACGATAAGTGTCTGGGCCTCACCCATGTCAACCTCAAGTCGGGTTTACGACACTGGATTCTTTGACACCCACACAATTACTTGCGCATAAATATTCACCTGCATTGACTTGTCACTCACTAAATTCCAACGCTACTGCTGTGCCACGGGTATGTTAGGTATATTTATACTATTTCACTTAATTATATCTTGGATGATTTACTTCAATTTTTATATTCTTTTTTTAAATATTTAACTATAAATTTCATATTCTCGTGAAGGATGCGAGAATCCTATGTCTAAATGTGAGAGTAAATTTATTATGTTTATTAATTGATTTCTAAAATATAAAATTTATTTTAAAGAACTTAAGTGTAATGTTATAATTAATGATGAGAAAATTAATGATTAAAAATTTGATAAATAATAAATATATAATTAAAAATGATTTTAAATTTATAAGGGTTGACTCTCTTATTTTTCTCATAAAAAATTATGTTACTATATTTTATATTTTAAGTTGCATTTTATGTTTTAAATTGTATTTTATATTTTAAAGAAGTTTAGGTTCCTATTGTTTGTATGTGCATCTCTCATTTACAGAGTAAGAAGTAAAGAAAATTTTCTCTTAGAAACAAAATGGTTATATCTATTTTCTTAAGTCAGTTAGAGCAATTTTATGGCTTTGGCAATCAAAATTGGCTACTCTTAATTTCATAAAAACTGCATTTTGATATTGAATAAGCATAGTTATGGATGTTGGGTTTGTGTTGAGAAGACAAGAGGACAAGAGCAGAAACACATGGGCATTGCAATCATACTCACACACAAACATGGAGGGTCCATTACCAAAACCGTTGGATAGATCCATTTATTAATGTAGCGATTTGGATCCAAATCAAAGCAGTCTGACCAGTCAATCATTTGACCACTGATCCTCTCTACCTGACCATAGTTTGACCCTCTGACTCTGCATTTATTGTTCTTTAGTTAAAAATGACTTTGTAACCAACATCTCGTTGACTGCTTTTCTTGAATCTTGAATTCACCCCCAAAACGGGGGAGTTTTGTGGTCCAGGGGAGGTATGCCATGCGACAGCTGAGGTGGGCAGTATTTGTGTCAGGAAAAATAGACCAAAAACAATAATTATGCGCATTAAAATTTTATTTTATTTTTTAAAATATGTATCATGTTATTTATAAATTAATTTAATAAAATATTATAAAATTTAAATAATTTAAAAATAATGACTTAAATTATACTTTCTTAAAAGTTACTTTTAGGATTCTCGATTTTTAAATTTAAATTTAATTTCTAATAAATTTTATAAACTCTTTAATAAGTCATATAAATAAGTATTCTGAATTGTCTTTGGATAATTTTTTCATATTTGATCTCCAATATTAACAATGATCTACATGAATTAATTTGATTTAAAATCTTCACTAATATTTATGCAATATGTAGAAAGAGAAAATCAATCATTTAGGTTAACAGGTGCTACCTCTTAAAAGAATCACGAATTCATTTGATTAGGATTGGTGTTCAAATGCAAAAGGAGGTAAAAAGAGAAATTATAATGAGAGAGGTCTTAGGCGCACAACACATGTGTTAGGGATAGTGTATTGCTTCCCTCTCACTCAAAAAATTGACATCTCTTTTATTTAAAATAGAAGAGATTAGAATACAATAGTAAGGGCAAGTAAGAGTGGCGCACAAGCTAAGGTTTCCTTTGCTTATACCGTCCACTTTACCAAGTGAATGGATAGTTAGAGTTGATACTCTAGGTTTGTGTGTTGCCCTCTTGACTCAAGGAATCCATACTCCTTAATGAGTTCAAACTCATTAACCCTTGTATGCTTTCTTTTGATGTCTAATAAATCCAAATTATGAGTCCAAACTCATAAACTTTCTTTTACATTAATTTTCAAATTATTTTAATTCACTAATTAAAATAACTTTCTAAGTGAGGAACCATTTCTCCACTTATGATCTCCTATAGAGTTAATATAAATGTTCTAACAACATTCAAGTATCAATATTGAAAATTTGCTGCTATGCAATAATTATAATCTCTATTAAAATTATTAAATTATTAATTAATAAACATTTCTAATCATTTTAAAATACTTAATTAATCATTTCAAATTTTTAAGATGTTCACTATATCAACTTTTAAATTCAAAATATTCATTCTAATTTTTCCTTTAAATTTAGATTAAAGAGATTTTATTGCATGGGACCCATTAGGTTTTTATGCATGTTGGTAATGAATTTATTTACAAACTTCTATAAGTTTAATTGAACTAAAACTTTCTTTAATTCAAACACATTATCTCTAAGTTGTTCAAATAAATTCATAGATTATGATTGGCTTCTAGCAAAGTATTATGACCAACTAAATGTCAGACATAGATTTATGAATTGGACTTAGGATATTATTCAAGTGTTAACCTTAATTTGAATGTTTGATTATAGGTGCATATTTAACCATGTGCTATTTTACAATTGATTATATATAAAACACCTTTTATTTATAGATCAATATCAAACATCTTTTGAATATCTTTTCTTGATACCAAGGAGCAATTACTACCTTTATGTACATTATAGTGCACTCAACAATTTTTCTTATCTACTTTTTAAAAGTGCAAGCATAGAATAATATCAAAGTATACAAGTGCTTACATAAGATACTGTGTTGATTTCAAGTCTAAGGATTGTTTACATCACCTTTCATATGAGAAGTCTGTTAACATATGATAATATTCTATATGATTTTTCATGATGGGTTAATCCAGTTATATGTTCTATAATATATATCCATATGTCTTTTCTAGACATTAGTATATCTACAATGTATGAGATCATTGCATTCTTCTAGAAGAAAATGTGAGATGACATATGCTGTTTTCTTAGTGAATTATTGATATCCTGTTTTCTCAATAATTCAACAATTAGAAGTATTTATAAATACAATTATGTGTATAAATCATCTCATAATTATAACCCCATTGTAATTAATTTATACACAATCATATTTCAAGGACTTTATCCAATATAATATATATATATATATAAACATGTACATATATATTAAAACTAATTGATAAAAAGGCTACATCATATTTATTAAATATGCTAAGATATATAGTTTCTATGCCATTATAATTGATTGTCTCTAGGGCATTTATACTAATAATTTCTCACTTACTATAGAGCCAATCATCCGTGTATCTTATATTGATTCTTTCTAAGTGACAATCAAGCTTTTGTTGAGACAAATGCTTAGTGAGAGGATGTAACACCTAAAAAAAAATTGAAAAGAACTAAATTGAAAAATTGACAGGGACTAAATTGAAGAGATTTGTGAGAATTGGGCCTTAGTTGAGGTGGAAAAAAATTTTGGGGCCAAAGTGAAAGTCAGTGCAAATTTCAGGGACTAAATTGTAAAATATTTAAATATTTTCTTTTATAAAAAGAAAGGCCTCGGCCATCATGAAGCCGAGCTCGCATTTTTGGCTTCTTCTTCTCGAAGCCTCCTCCTTCTTCTCCTCGGGTTTTCTGGCCAACTCCGAAACTTTTTGGAGTTCTTCACTTGCCGACGTGATTCCGGCCTTTTCCCTAAGCTTCGGTGCATTGTTGGAAGGCTAACAGAGTCTCGCTGTCCTTCTTCTTCTCCGGGCTATCGAGAAATTTCGTTGTTATCGATAAGGTAGACCACTCAGCCATGGTGGGTTCAGTCATCGGCCGACCCTTGCTTCGTCGAAGGATGGTTTCTTCCTCTTTCCCGACATGGTTTCCGACTAGAAGAGTGTATAGTAGTCCAGCCTTCTCCGGTGACTCTTCTACCTGCTAGTTCGGCCAGCCACCGGTTCTAGGTCGCTGACGGCGAGCTAAGGTTAGCCACTCTAGAATTCGGTGAGTAACCCTAGATCATTAGTTTTATTCTATAGTACTTTGATTGAAAAGTGTAAAGAAATTGGTGTGAATAATTGAAAATGAATAGTGATGAAATTGGGGGACTTCTTGATATTATGATTGGGATATGTTTATGGTAAAACATAGATACTGTGATGTTTGATGTTTCTTCAAATTTACAATCTGTATGTGAGTTAATAGCGGTTTTGCTTAATTTCTGGTTGTTGTCTAGTTTGCTGTGTGTTGTGAGAATTCTAGATTTGTTGTATACTGTATGAATGATGGTTGCTATATAAATTCTGAAATAATGTTTGCTGTATAAAAAGAAAAAAATCTGGTATGCTATATGTATATAGTCTGGTTGCTATATAAATTCTATTTACTATAAGTTTTGTAATTTGGATGTGAGTGGATAGTCTTATCCTTGCAAATAATGTATTATGTTGCATCATGATTCTATTGAATAATAAAGTAGTAATTTTAATAATTTGAAATATCGATGATGATTTATTCTGAGGTAATATATATTTAAAACATATACTTTTATATTGTCTTATTACGAAAATTAATGAAAATAATTCAATGTGAAATCCTGGGTTCAATGGAAATCTATTGATAATCGGCTAACATCTATAAACACATTTGTAAATAGCCTGTATGGCTAGGTAATACGTAACTAGCCGGTATGGTGGTAATAGCCCAATGGGCAGTAATGAAAAGTGAGACCGATGAATATGAGTATTTGATACCTGCTATAAGTGCAGGGGAAATTCACAATTACCAATAAAAGTTTCCTTAGAATCCAGGTGTTGATATTGTTATTTATGTTTTAAGTGAAAATATTTTGAATAATTGAAATGTCCATATATTTTAATACTGTTATTTATGAATATTAAAGTTAATATAATTAAATTCACAGAGGATCCATTGATAATTCCGTGACAACCCACAAGTGCACTTATATATATATATATATATGTTCTGTAGGAGTAATAAGGGGGTGATCTGAACTAGTGTTATTTGGTTGGACATGGAGATCTGTTCTGGTTCCCTGATGGATTCCTTTGGGTTTAGAATCACTGGTTATTCAAAGGAAACCCTCAGGTACACTTGTGAGCACATGGTGTCTGTTGGAGTAATAAGGGGGAGGGTGGAATAAAATAAAATATTTGAATGGAATTATGGATGGTATAGGGGCGATCTGATCGATTCTAGTTACTTATTGAAATTATTTGAATCCAATCAATACTTCTTTAAAGAAAAGAAAATATATTTGAAAAACATTTTATTTGATAAATAAACATTGGACTTATGAAAAGCTATTTTAAGAAATATTTGTTTTCTCTTACCAGAAAAAGTACGAAAGCAAAGTTCATTAAGCCTCATTTTAATTGAATAGTAAATATATAAACAATAGTTGATAAATAGTATGTGATGTATTAGTTTTTTCTTCAAATGTCGAAAAGGGTGAATGTTTAGTATGGGCCACTGCATGTATGCTTTATTGCTGCGAATGATTTGCTGGGCATATAGCCCATGTTATTTGTCTATGGATACATTGTAATGATTAGAATTGTAATTTGGCTGTTAGATAGAAATATTTATTGTATTATATTTATGATTGAGTCTTGGATGCCCAATAAGTTATGAGTATTTAGTCTGGGCCACTGTATACCTATTTATTTGTTACACAGGTTTCTGATGGGCATGTGGCCCTTATTGTGTATTAAGGCCTTGAACTTGGGCGTCTAGATTATACGGGAAACTATGCTGGATTATTGACAAAAATAGTAGTGTAGTTATGGAATAGTATGCATAGTTAGGCTTGTAGGAGGTTTCCTACGGGTGACCTTCTATGCTGGTCACGGACCCCCTAGGCAGGTGTGACAGAGGATCGGTTACATTATTGTCTGTGGGAATCCATTTTATCCTCATTTTATTACACTCTATGATTTTTCTGATCAAATGATAACGCCTCATGATATATTTGGATTTTTGATTAGACCTTAGTTTCTTAGCTTATGCTACAGCTATATTGTTATCACAATAGATTTATATTAGATTAACAATGTTGGGAGCAATGCATAATTCAGTGATGAATTTTGTTATCCAAACAACTTCTTTTGCCTATTCTAAAGTAGCACTAGGCTTTGATTGTAAAATTTGTTGTGGTATCTTGCTTAAAACTTTTCTAACATATTGCATCTTTATTAAGGGTGAATATAAATCCTAACTATAATTTGTAATCATCTTGATCTGACTAAAAACTTCCATCTGTATAACTTCTAATTCTTAAATTAAAGTTTCCTTCATATTTCAAGAACACGTTCTTTGTTCTTCTTAATCATTTAAGGATGGTCTTGATTGTACTCTAGTGACTTTTACGTAGATTGGCTTGATATCTACCAGTAATACTTAGTGCATAGGAGACATTTATATGCATATATAGCATGATGTACATAATTGATCTTATTATCGATGCACAGGAGATTTCATTTATGTGTTTATGTTCCTCTTCTAATTTAGGACACTATTTCCTAAATAGGTGAACAACATGAGACATGGTTACAAACTATTTCTTAGACCCATCTATGTTAAACTTTTTAGCTCTTTGTTTATGTACATGGATTGGGAAAGGCTATGCAATCTTTTAGATCTATCTTTATAGATTTTCATACCCAAAATGCAGCTTGCTTCTCCTAAATCCTTCATGAAGAATATTTTGGACATCAATAATTTGGCAAATTGTAACATAGGAATGTCGTTTCATATAAGAAATATGTCATCTACATATAGCAATAGAAAGATGATTGCACTCCCACTAACTTTCTTGTACACACATGGTTCATTAAAATTTTTTATGAAGTCAAATGATTTGATTACTTCATCAAAATAGATGTTTCAACTTCATGAAGCTTGCTTTAGTTTATATATGGACTTCTGTAGCTTGCATACCTCATGTGGTTCAGTCTTAGAGATAAAGCACTCAACTTGTATTATATATACATCATCTTTTAGGTTTCTATTGAGAAAAGTTATTTTGACATTCATTTTCTAAATCTCATAGTCATAGTATGCAGCTATTGCAAGTAAAATCATAATGGACTTCAACATGGCAACTAATGAAAATATTTTTTCATAGTTAATACCTTATACTTGCTTATAACCTTTTGCCACAATCTAACTTTGTAAGTTTGTACTTTGCCATCTGCATTTGTTTTTTTCTTAAAGACCCAGTTACATTTGATGGATTTTATTCCTCTAGGTGTAGTGACTAAGTCCCACACTTGGTTTTTCACGCAATGAATCCATTTAAGATTTCATGACTTCTTGCCACTTCAAAGAATTAATATCCGATATTGCTTCATGGTAACTAATAGGGTCATTGTCTTAAACATTTGTTATGACATTCCAATGTATGAGCAAAAAACTATATCTTTTAGGTTCGTGGTATTCCCCACTAGATTTCTAGAGTACATGTGTACTTTGAGTTTGTTGCTTATCTCAACCTTTTGAAATACTTGATCAGACTCATTCTCAACCATGTGATTTATGTTATTTTATGATTCTTAAACCTTTTCAAGTTCTACTTTTCTCCCATTAGCCTTTTTAAGGATAAACTCATTTTCCAAATGGTAACATTTGTTGAGACAAATACTTTTTGCTCAATAAGGTTGTAAAAGTAATAACCCATTGTTTCTTTAAGGTAGTTCACAAATAAATATTTATCATACTTAGATCACAATTTGCCTGTGATGATCCACTTCATATAAGCAGAACATCCTCAAATCTTCAAATGTGAAAAACTCGACTTCTTCCTAAACCATA
Organism: Saraca asoca; assembly: GCA_026873985.1. Classification (NCBI taxonomy): domain Eukaryota; kingdom Viridiplantae; phylum Streptophyta; class Magnoliopsida; order Fabales; family Fabaceae; genus Saraca; species Saraca asoca. The sequence continues at coordinate 8,651 of JANHAO010009234.1, forward strand.
GCTTGTATGGTGCCTTATCAACAAACTTTGATGAGATACAATTAAGGATATATGCAACAGTTTCTAAACTATAATCCTGGAAAAAGATTAGTAAAGTTGCAAAGTCTATCATGGATCATATCAAGTCAAGCAAAGTATGATTCCTTCTTTTTGAAACATTATTCATTTATGGGGTTCTAGTAGAGTCCATTGTAACAAAATCCCAAATTCCTTTAAATGACTTATAAATTCTTGGCATAAGTATTTTGCACATCGATAGGATCTAAGTGCCTTGATATGTTTCTAGTTTGTTTCTTTACTTCACTTTTGAATTCTTTGAACTTTTCTAAGACTTCAAACTTATATTTTATTAAATACACATACTCATACCTAGAATAGTCATCGGGTAAAGATGATAAAGCTGGAAAATGCACCTCTTGATAAAGTAGTTATTAGACTGTATACATCACTAGTATCAATCTAGGACTTCTTTGGCATGTTCACCCTTTACGATTAAGTGTTTCTTAGTCATTTTCCTAAATGAGATAAGATTCACAAGTTTTAGATGTTTCATAATTAAATGAGTTAAAGTATCCATCTTTATGTAACTTTGTGATTCTAGTTTCATTAATATGACCAAGTTTACGATGCTAAAGATAGGATAAATTTATGGATTTATTAAAATTTGGTTTCTTATTTGTGATAGTTAAAATCTTTTGTCTTAGTTCTAAAATATACAATCCATTGACAAGTTTGCCTCTACCTTGAAACATGTTATCATGTGAGAAAGAATAACTCTTATTCTTAAAGATAAAAGCAAATCCTTTGTCATCTAAATACGAAATAAAAATAATATTATTAAAAATTATAGTTATTTAATTCTAGAATTAAGTCTGTAGGCAATTCTAGAAAGTAGGTTCCTACACCAAAAGTATTAACTTTTGCTCCATTTTTGATAAGCAGGTCCATTTCACCTTTCTATAGGTTTCTACTATTTTTTGGTCTTAATACATCATTATAAATGTGTGAGCTACAACTGATATTTAATACCCAAGAATTAGTAGAACAATAGGATAAGTTTATCATTATCACAAAGATATCTAAAGTAGAAACTTTTCTAAGCTTTTTCTATTTCACAGTCTTGAAAAAAGCTTCACAATTTTGCCTTTAATAGCCTTTTACTTCGTAATGGTAGTAGATGCTTTTAAGAATGCTCTCTTTCTTCTTTTATACATCTTCTTTAGATTTCTCAACCTTAGTCTTAGCCTTAGAACTCTTTTTCTTAGGCTTCTTCTTTTTTCCTTTCTTAGGCTTAAAAGATGTACAGTTTATCAGTATATGTTGTTACTTCTTAAAAGTCGTTTCAGTAGTTTTAAGCATATTGAGTAACTTTACAAAAGAGACTTGTATCTTATTCATAAAGAAATTCTTGACAAATTGCCCATATGACTTAGGAAGGAATGCAATATGATTTTCACTACATAATCATTGTCAATCACATGGTCTAGTTAGGCCAATCTCTCTATTAGCCTAATCATCTTTCACACATGAGTTGTAAAAAATGATCCCTTGACCACTTGTCATTAAACAGTACACGAGATACCTAGTATGATCATGCCTTTTATATAACTCTGATAAATGTGCAAAATCATCTCAGAGGGAGTCATATTTTCATGATGCTTCTGAAGCTCATGAGGCATTGAAGCTAGCATCATATGTGTTGCTTGTTTAGTATTTTCTTGATGTTTCAAGTAAGTAATAAAGTCAAAACTTGTATACTAACTAGAACTTTCAAATATAGGTACCAGAGGGTCGTTCTTAAGGATATAGGCTATCTTTTCCTATTTAAGCACAATTTTCTATCTTTTCCTATTTAGGCACAATTTTCAATTTTTGTAGCTAGTCCATGTAATTTGGCCTAATTATTTTCCTATTTAAGCACAATTTCTATTTTTCCTATTTAAGCACAATTTTAAATTTTTGTAGCCAGTCCATGTAATTTGGCCCAGTTATCTTATTATCAGTTAGTATATTTCTTAAGAAGATGTTATTTGTTATTTTAATAACCTTTAATAAAAATAGAGTGGATTAATATCTAAGCATAATATTCAATTTATATGAATCTTAATAAAATGAGCTCTCACTATGTTCTTTGATTCTAGTAACCTTCTATCTTAGAATTAATTTATCACATTAGATGATATTCGTAGCAGGTTAGGATTCCAATTTAATTTATTTGATCTTAATGGAGGCCAAGGAATCCAAATAAACTATACTTGGTAGACAACTAAACTTGTCAATTGCATCTTAATGTAACTCTTAATTATTATGTTGATAACTCTTTGTGATTTATTTTCCATCATGTCAAACATTATTAACAGACTTTTGTTTATAATGTTTAAAGTGAAACCTAATCTCATCCAAACACTATATGGTCATGACAGGAGCTATCAAAACTATACATGTTTGTTAAGTTGAAACCGTCAAACAAGAATATCACTTATATTCTAATAATCATAATATGAAAAATATAGCATAACTTATGAAATTGATCTCTAGTTATCATTATTTTAATGGATGATAATTAATTATGTTCTCAACATATAATTTAAATTAGTGAGGGATCTTTTAATTAGTTTAGGATTTAAGTATTTAAAGGTCTTATGTATGACATGCATATATTTAAATAGTCTATGTTCACACATACATTAACTAGCTTATGTTGTGCACACATTACTATTTATATCACAATAGGATGATTATGGACAAAGTTGAAATTACTTCCCTGAGCCATAAAAGGGAAAAATCTCCAAGTCTATTATCTCCACAATCCATGCATCATAACTTCTTGGGTGCCTACTTGAACAGCTTTCAAAGTAAAATAAAATTTTCTAATTTTATCCTATATACCTAATTATGTCATATAGAAGAAACCTTGAATTATATTCAAGGGGAGCAAGATGAGAAGAGAATTTTGCATTCAGAAGTTGAGAAAAAGATAAGACATGCACCTTTATTTAATAAAATACTCAAAAATAGAATACACATTACATTCATAAATGCATTTGGTCCATATTTTTCCTTCCATGCGTTCAAGTGTGTGTATGCATGTGTGTGCGTGTCTAACAAGAAAGCATAGATCATTAAGTATTTGATTCAAATTATGGTTATACATGTCTCAAGTTATTTGATTAACATTTAATTTAAGTAAGTTAACTAATTTAATTCATTATCAAAATATCATAATCAACTTATTTTGAAAATTAATCTTAATTAATTCCAAAATCAATCAAGTAGTCAAATCCATCATACTTTCCAATAGAGATCTACATAAATCAATTTGATTCAAAACCTTTAACAATAATCATATAATAGATTGAGTGAGAAAATTAACCATTTAGCTTAAGAGGTGCTAGCTTTCTAAGGAATCACGAATTTACTCGGTTAAGGTTGGTGTTTGAATGTAAAGAGGAAATGAAAGAGATTACATTGAGAGAGGTCTTGGGCACACAACACATGTGCTAAGGATAGTGTATTGTTTCTCTTTCACTCAAAGGGTTGACATCTTTTCTATTTAAAATAGAAGAGATTGGAGCATTATAGTGGGGTGCCAAGTAAGAGTGGTTCACAAGTTATGGATTCCCTTTGCTTGTGCCATCCATTTCACCGAGTGGATAGGCTGCATGACTAGGATTGATGCTCTTGGCTTGTATGCTGTCATCTTGGCCTAAGGAGTCCATACTTCTCAATAAGTTCAAACTTATCCATCATGCACTCTCCTTTTGTGTCCAATTAGCCCAAACTCATAAAATCTCTTATGCAATAATTCTCAAGTTGTTTTAATTAAGACTTTCTAAGTGAGGAACTATTCCTCCACTCATGATCTCCTATAGAATATGTTCTAACAACATTCAAATATTAACATTAGAAATTTACTACTATTTAGTTATTGTAATCTCTATTAGAATTATTAAATAATTATCACTTTTAATCATATAAAAATATTTAATTCATCATTTCAAATTTCCAAAATGTTCACTAATTCAACTTTTAAATTCAAAACATTTTACATTCTAACTTTTTCTTTGACTTTAGATCAAAGAGATTTAATAGTGTGTGACCCATTAAATTTTTATGTATATTGGTAATGAATTTATTTACAAGCTTTTATAAGTTTAATTGAATTGAAACTCTTTTTAATTTAGACACAATTTCTCTAAATTGTTCAAATAAATTCATAAATCATGATTGACTTTTAGCAAAGCATCATGGCCACCCAAATATTGAGAATAGATTTATGAAAATCAAAACCTTTCATGATAATGTAATACCTAAAAAAAAAGGACCAAATTGAAAATTTGACAGGGACTAAATTAAAAGAATTCATGAAGTTGGGCCCTTGTGTAAGTCGGCCTAAACTTTAGGGGCCAATTTGCAATTTTCCCTATAATGTTTATAATATAAAAGTTCCCCCAGCCTGGCTTCTTCCTTCTCATGCTTGATCTCTCTCTCTCGAAGCTTCTCCTTGCTGTTCGACCGCCAGTAGCCATCCCACCGCTATTCAACACTTCCGACCGGTGAGCTTTCTTCATTTTCGGTGTCTCTCCTTCCTTTCGACATCATCTTCTTCCTCAGCTTACCAGTAGCTTTTCCTCCCCTGTTGCAAGTTGTTCGACATCGGCTTGCTTTACTTCATCGTCGATCAACTTGCTCCAGTGATTCCTTACTGTTCGACCATCTTCTTCCTTCCTCCGGCACCTTCCTCCAGCTCAGTGGCAATAGTCGATAGTAGCTCTTTCTTCCCTTGTTTGGAGTTGGTTCGGCCGGCTCTTCCTTTTGCTCACCGGCGGTGAGCTAGTCATCGATACTTCAGACTCCGGTGACTATTCCTAGATCATCGGATTTATTCTATAATAATCCTATAATTAGTTTTTCAAGATATTAATGTTGAAAACCCTTAATCCTATAGTTAGTTTTTCAAGATATTAATGTTGAAAACCCTTAATATTGTAGTTTGTTTAGTAGCTCCCATAGGCTCACCGGAGGCGATCCAACTCCAGTCGAGCTACCTACCGACACTTTGGAGGCTAGTGTGTAATCTTAGAATAAAAATTTTATTTAATAGCAACTCTACATCAAGCTTCCAAGTAGATCTAGTTTGAATAGTTATTTTCAAAAATTGAAGAAAATTAGAAATTTTCTTATGAATTTGCTTAAGATAAATTCCTTTTGACAAGTTAAGCACATGAACCGCAAGTTTTGGAGCTTCAACTGATCTAGTACTTTAGGGAGTGTCTAAGGTGAGTGGATAATCTTCCTTACTTCAAGATCCCATTAGTAAATATAGAATAATTTCACTATATAGAATATTATTAATCCTTCTAAATAATGGAATTTCCTTACATATATATATAAGTGGTTTCGAAAGTATATTTATATGCTGTGCGTGTACACAAAATAGTGTGCCATGCTAAAATTATGCATTTTCATCTTGCTATTTATTATTGAAATTGATGATACTACTTTTCTATATGAGAAATATTTATGGTATTACTTTAATAGTTTATGTAAGTTTTGAAAAATGTTGCTTATCCGAATACTGAATTTTATGCTACATGATATATTAAAATATTGATTTGAGAAACTAGACCCATTGATAAATTTATTGGTAATCCTCAAGTGCACTTGTGAAAATATGAATAAAAAAGGCAGTTGTGGAGGAAATAAGGATGGGGGGAAATGTAGGAATATATATATGTTTATGAGCATTCGACAGACGTGTTGGATGGCCTATGACGATGTCCATGCGTATATTGTGGTAGTTACCTTTGAAATTTATTCTTTGGGAATTCAGTTGAATGTTTTATCATATTGAAATTTAATGAAATTTTAGAAAACTTATTGATTTTCTCTCATGGTTCCATCATGATAAATTTGTCTTCATTATAGCACATCTTAATGTTTTTTTTTACGCATTAAATATCATAAATTCAAATACTTGATGTTCTTGTTCAATTATATATTTCAATGTACATTGAACTTGTAGTTGCAACACGGGCAAGCATATCTTCACAACTATTTATTTATCTACATTTGTATGTATATACTTTCGAGCCTGATTTTTAAATGGGATTTTTAGATGATCATGGAATTGTTTACTCACTAAGTTTCTATAAAATTCACTCATTTTTTCTTCATGTTTTTTTTTTCAGATTCAGAAGGTATTCTTTCAGTTACTCCACACCCTTCTAGTTCGGGATCTGCTCACTGACTGAGTAGATTACACCCAGCGGAGATTAAAGATATAATGATGGTGCAAAGTTTTGGCAGTTGGTAGGATTGTATGCATACACGTATGTTATTTGTGAAGTGGCCAGTAATATGGGCCACTGTGTTGTTATAATATTGTACAAGTTATGGTGGGTGTGTAGCCCTTGTATTGTTATATAGGCCTTGTAGCCAGATGTCTAAAAAACAGAGGAAACTCTGGCAGATTTTTGCTAGAATTTAATATACAAATATTTCATCGTGGATTGATGAAATAGTGAGTCAGTATATTACTTGCATGGTAAGGCTTATAGAAGGTTTCTTGATGAAATGGAGTGTCTTGATGGTGACCTTCTATGCTGGTCATGTTCCTTGAGTTGAGGTGTGGCAGATAAGGTATTAGTATGTAATTTAATTCCTTCATTTTTTGATTTTCAAATTGCACTTAGGATATTGTTCAAGTGTCAACTTTAACTTGAACGTCCAATTATAGGTACATATCTGACTATGTGTTATCTCACAATTGATTATATATAAAACACTTTTTATATATAAATTAATATATAGGCTTATGATTTTAATCAAAGCACAAGTATTGAACATCTTTTAAATATCTTTCCTTGTTATCAAGGAGGACAAATCCTTTTCTTGATCAATCACTACTTTCTTGTATTTCTTAATGTACCCAACAAGCCCAAAATAATACTAAAGTACATAACTCTATACATAAAATACTGTGTTGATCTCAAGTCTAAGGATCACATATACCACCTTTCACTTGAGGAAGTCTATTAACATATGATAACATTGCATATGGTTTCTTATGGCAGATCAATTCAGTCATATGTTTCATAATATATACCTATGTGTCGCATCTAGATACCAACATATTCACGGTGTATGAGATCATTGCATTTTTCAAGAAGAATGCAAGATGACATATGCTACTTTATTCATGAATTATTGATATCCTGTTTTCTCAATAATTCAACAACTAGGAATATTTAGAAATATAATTATATATATAAATTATCCCATAATTATAATCTCAATTGTAATTAATTTATGCAAATCATGTTTCAAGGAATTTATCTAATATATCATATATATATATATATATATATACATCAAAGCATATATATGTATATATATTAAAACTAGATTAATAAAGAGGTTAAAACATTATATTTATTAAATATACTAAGATATATAGTTTTTATATTATTACAACTGATTGTCTGTAGGGTATTATACTTATAATCTGAACAAAGACTTGCAATAAAGTTGATTAATGATCGTTGATGATTGTTGAGTAGGAAACCTCTCCTTCTGGTTATAGACCACTGCAAGGACGGATTGGTAGAATTGCAGATTAGCCCTCGTCTATGAAGCAGCACGCTTCACCCTTTTTGTTTCAAATAGGAGGAGTAAAGAGAGATTAGGATTCGTGCTTTGATTGTGAGGAAATGGTCATTGCAAACCAGTTGCTATGATTCTTTATCTAATTGTCATTATTAGCTTTTCCTTTGTCTTCCTTAGGTCCAGAAAGTTAAAAAATCAAGTTGTTTTGATCTGGTGTGCTGCATTCTTGGACTAATATTTTATTGTTGCAATATTCAATTTTTGTCAAATTCTTGCACAATCAAGACAAAAAAAATTGGCAAGAAGGAAATATTTGAATGTGTTGCTTCAGTTGAATTCTGAAAAAGTCCATTCTATTGTATTGTATATCCCAATATCATAGTTATATTATCTTTAAGGTTGAAATCCTAATTTATTAACAAAGTAAAAGCGAGTAGAAAACTAAAGTTGGATTTTGAAAATGAGATTTTTGTTTGCTAAAGATCTAAATCCACAAAAGCCAGCATCTACCTCTACATTTTGTTTGCTGTTTGATACAAATGCCTCTGCGTTTTCAAAACAAATTCCAGTATCATCCCAAAATTCAAATACATCTTCATTCTATTACTTCAGTATTCAAAACTGTCTTACTCTTCTCTCTCTTCATATACATACTAATTTCTTGCAGTTTTTGTAATATTATATAAATTTCAAATAAAATGGTATTAATAAAAAATTATATTAAGCAGGAGACTCTTATTTCCTTCTTGTGTTAATGCTTACATCTTGTAGGGCTTCATGCTCAACTAGAATACGGAAAGGAACACTATGCTTTTGATAGACATTGTTCTAGGCTAAGTGCTCATCTATATCACTAGCTGTGGTAGCAAAATTATGATTTGCAGGAATCCACCTGATCATATCAGGGTCAACATTCAGAGGTACTGAATCTCCCCCTTTAAGGAAGATAGTTGGTCGTTTCCATTGGCATGCTCGTGATTGCCTTTTCTGGTGGATAGCTTGTTGCACTTTGGTTAAAGTCATTGGGGCTAAGCAGTAAACCTTTACAAACATATCTACGGTTGAGCTGTTTTTGCCAATCTTCACTAAAGGATTGTTAAATGGGTCTTCATACTTGAGAGGTTTTGATTGAATTTGTGTTCATCAACGTAAGAGGAGGTGGGAACGCATCATTGTTAAGTAGACAGAGCATGCTAAGAAATATACTTTTTCATTCAAGCCAAAGTTTTAATTATTAAGCTTTACCTATTATATGATATGAAAAACCTATAAGCTTAAATGAAATTAATCAAACACAAAGCTTTATAAGTTATAGGCATGTGTCAAGACAAGAAATACAAAAGAGGAAAACTGGTAGGGAATAAAACATACATGCTTCTTCCATCAGATTTTAGTTGGCCACGTCTGACAAGATCAGCCACAAAACCAGAGTGACTGTATCTGGTTTTCCTCGTCAAATACATTTGCACAGCAGTAGCCAAAATAACAGTAGCAATACAGAACCATATAGCAAACTTACTTCCAGTATTTCAATTTATCTATAAGGAAGAAAAAAGGTAAAATGGCCATAAATGAATGCCTAAATTAACTCAAAAAGCCAACTTCATAGAGCTTAACAATTCTGGAAGAGGCAAATAAACAAACAAAAAGAATATCAGGAAGGTGAGAGAAGACATGGAGCTAACTAGTTGTTGAAATTTGCCAAAAGGATCTTTTGAATTCATGGAGTCACTGGAAGCATTAAGGAGCTCATTTCCTTTACTTTAACTTGTACTTGAACCAGTAGTATTATCAATGGCTTTGATTGAAATGCGTTTGTTATTGTCGAACAAGCAACACCATTTTGAATGGCTGTTCCTCAACCAAAATTGCGTTCAATACTGTGGGCATTTTTGATGGTTGGAGCAGGTAATCCACAGTTTTGAAATTCATAGCCATGTAAAATATGTAAAAGGTCAAACACCACAAGGGATATACACTTAATAAACTGAAGAAATGATCAACATACTTACATGATGAGAAACGTAATAAAATTGGATGGTCCAAATTGCAGCCATTTACAATGACAAAGTAACCCACAACAACCCAATGTGTTCACAACCATTCTACATATGAACCAAAAAAAGGCATGCAGAAAGAAAGGAATATGACTTCTAATCTAAAACAAGTCTAATTGCAGGATGATAGACAGAAAAGAGTGAGTACCCACATGTATTGTGTTAGCCTAAGCTACACTGATGTTATTAATTTTGAATGTTGAAAAAGCAATTTTGAACTAACTATATATTTCAGTATGTTAAAC
>JANHAO010009235.1:0-18575 GCA_026873985.1 Saraca asoca
TAGAGGAAGGAGAGGTTGCATGCATTAAATGCTAGCTACAGTTGTGTTACATCAAAATAAATGAGAAAGAATAATGAAAAGACTTCATTCTGGTTGTTTGCAGTATATAGGCTACGGAGGTGGGCCCCTTGGGCAGGCTCTAGGCTTATAGCCATTGTTGTGTTAAGATACTTGGGTATTCCGAGCGGGAGTTCCTGGCCTCGGAGATGCCGCGGGGGTCATCGTAACGAGAAAGCGGGCGTGAGTAGAGTGATCGACTGTTGTGTCATGTAGATCCTAAGCCCTTATCATTGTATTGCATCGTTGTTGGGATGCTACTTTATGGCCTGTACCTCGTAGTGTAGTTGTGCCATGACGAGCGAGGCAAGACTTGGAATTACTGTGCTGCTGTCATTTTACAGGATCATGGAACTTTGTCCTTTGTCACGCTCGAGGGCTCGTCCTTGCGAGGCAAATTTTTGTGTATAACATAAGCCCCCCAACTCTTAGTTTACTTAGTGAACTGGGAGTTGCATATTTCCAAGGCTTTGATTCGTATCTCCAGCAAGTGTCCTTTTTTAACCAAAGTGTCATGTCGAATGTCTTTTCATTTTGCTTTAGGCCATGCTTTCCCCTGTTTGCCATCTTTGGCTGTTGGCGTGGCACTGCCACTCGTTTAGGGCCGTCAGATGAAGATTTGGCTAGATTTTCTATGAATTTTTCAAAGGGCTAAGCAGGCCTATTTATAGCTTGGGATATTCTTTCTGTATGAAAATTGTGAGCGACTCGCCTGCATGAGAGCTGCGGGTGATAATGATTTTATCTTAATAACGGCGAGGTGAATACCACTTGCTAAATTTTTAATTTTTCGAAGCCTCGGGGTAGGCTCAAGGGCCGTCTCACCCTCGATTTTGTTTTGAGTTTGTTTTTGAAGCCTCGGGGTAGGCTTAAGGGCCGTCACACCCCCAGGCATAGCGAGGTAAGCTCAAGGGCCATCTCACCCTCGGTTTTGTTTTGTTTTCAAAGCCTCGGGGTAGGCTCAAGGGCCGTCGCACCCCCGAGCATAGTGAGGTAGGCTTAGAGGCCGTCTCACCCTCGATTTTGTTTTGTTTTTGAAGCCTTAGGGTAGGCTCAAGGGCTGTCGCAACCCCAGGCGTAGTGAGGTAGGCTCAGGGGCCGTCTCACCCTCGATTTTGTTTTGTTTTCGAAGCCTCGGGGTAGGCTCAAGGGCCGTCGCACCCCCGGGCATAGTGAGGTAGGCTCAGGGGCTATCTCACCCTCGATTTTATTTTATTTTTGAAGCCTCAGGGTAGGCTCAAGGGCCGTCGCACCCCCAGGCGTAGCAAGGTAGGCTTAGGGGCCGTCTCACCCTCGATTTTGTTATATTTGATTTTCGAAGCCTCAGGGTAGGCTCAAGGGCCATCTCACCCCTGGGCGTTTGCGAGGTAGGCTCGAAGGCCATCTCACCCTCTGCTTTTATTTATGTTTGCATTGTGGTGAGGTGAAAAATTGTTCGCTGTAGCGATTATACAATAGCGAGGCGAAGATCGTTCACAGATGACGCTGTAGCGAGGTGAAAACCATTTGCAAATGATGCTGTAGCGAGGTGAAAATCGTTCGCTATAGCGTTTGGGTGAAAACTCCTTTGTCCAAATAGTGTTTAGCCAATCGGCAACTTTCATTCATTCGGCCCATAGTGGCTAGTACAATCAAGCATTACAGGATCAAAATATAGTTCGAATGGAGGGCTTAGGCTCTTGGGTGACAACTCGTTGAGCTTACTGAGCGCGCTGCCCTGATGAACCTACCATGTAATCATGTAATCGGCCTCTTTTGATGAGGCGTTCGATGGCATTTTTCAGAGCATGACACTCAGAGGTGGCGTGCCCATCCTCGTTGTGGTAAGCACAGAATCTGCTTTGGTCTCTGGACTTAGGGAATGACCTTAATGGCCGGGGTTTCCCAAAATCCTCGTTATGACTTTCCACGGTGAAGATTTTATCTTGGGTATCTGACAAGATGCTATAGCTCTCGAAGCAATCTTTGGGCCGTTGAGGTTTTGCCTTCTTTGCGAGATGAGGAGTGGGGCTGTCATAACTCTCGCTACCCTTCTTTTGGCTCGTGGAGGGGCCGCTATTGCCCCTTTATGCTTGGGATCCTCCGTTTCGAAGGTTTCTTCCCACCTTATTTGTTTGGTTGCCTGGTCATAGAATTCAGCGAGATCTCGAGCGGGGGACTTGTAGAGGCTTTTGTATAGTTTACCATCTTTGTGAAGTCCCACTGAGATGGCTGTCAGTATGCTTTCCTCTGAGGGGCTTTCCACGGAGTTGGTCTCGTGTCTGAACCGGGCTATATAATCTTTGAGCGGCTCATCCCTGTACTGGAAGATCATTGCAAGATGGCAGGGAGGTACGAGTTGTCTCTTTAGCACTCGGTACTGGTCAACAAATTTCCTCTAGCAATCCTCCCAGTTGCCAATGCAGCATGCAGGGAGGCATTTGAGCCAAAAGCAAGGTGATGCCCCTAATATGGCGGGAAAGACATGGCACTTCATCAGGGGTTCGATCGTCTGGAGGTCCATTTGAGTATTGAACACGTCCAGGTGATCATTTGGGTTGTTGTTCCCTTCATATAGCGGGATAGTAGGCACCTTGAGTTTCTGCAGGAGAGGTTGTTTCTCGATCTCCACAGAAAATGGCGAGGTCTCCTCATAATGCATCTGATTACCCTGAGGCTGTGGGCACTCTTCAAGCAATTTCAGCCTTTGGAGAACCTCATCCATTGCCGGATGCTAACTTTCATGTTGAGGGGTAGAGCTTTACACATGCTGCGAGCCCCCCAGTCGCTGGCTATCGTGATCATCGCGGACTTCTCTCTGAGTTTCTTCTCGAAGCTGTTGGAGTTACACCATGACTTCTTCTTGTCTTTGGGCATTTTGTGCTTGTGCCTGGGTAAGTGCTTTAACAGTTTCAGCTAACTCTTTGACTGTATTTTCTAGAGTCGATCGAGACTGATCAGGCGTCTGCACCTCTTGCATTTCAGGCACGACAGTATGCTGTTGAGAAGTCAGAGCTGTAGAACTCTGAGTTGTTCTTCCCCTAGCCATTATTCAACGGCATAGGAGACTTCAAAGAGCGGATGATCCCCACAGACGGTGCCAAAATGTTAATGGTGAAATTTGGTTTGTACAGGAGACTCAAACTTCAGTCAATAGGATGTGAGTTTCGGGAATCAATGCCACTTCTGAAGTACTGTGGAGATGCAGTCGAGAGGAAGAAGATGAAATAGATGAGCAACACGTTTAACGTGGTTCGGCTAAATTCGAGCGGTATTGGACCCTACGTCCATGGTGGAACTTTTATTGATATTGAGTAATTTACAGAGTTTCTACGTATAAAATTGCCTCCCCTCTACTAATAATGCAATCCTTTTTAGAGAGGAATGAGAGATTGCATGCATTAAATGCTAACTACAGTTGTGTTACATCAAAATAAATAAGAAAGAATAATGAAAAGACTTTATTCCAACTGTTTGCAGCATATAGGCTGTGGAGGTGGGCCCCTTGGGCAAGTTGTAGGCTTATAGCCATTGCTGTGTCAAGATACTTGGGTATTCCGAGCGGGAGTTCCTGGCCTCAGAGATGCCGCGGGGGTGATCGTAGCAAGGAAGTGGGCGTGAGTAGAGCAATCGACTGCTGTATCGAGTCGATCCCAAGCCCTTATCGTTGTATTGCATTGTTGTTGGGATGCTGCTTTGTGGTCCGTACCTCGCAGAGTCGTTGTGCCGTGACGAGCGAGGCAAGACTTGGAATTACTGTGCTGTTGTCGTTTTGCAGGATCATGGAACTTGGTCCTTCATCGTCCTCGAGGGCTCGTCCCTATGAGGCTAGTTTCTGTGTATAACAAGCACATCTTCATGATGGCTCCCCTACATCAATGACTTTGATGAGGGTTAAGCATCAAGCATCCTCCACTATAGTTTAAGTGTCACTTTGCCTATACATAAGCAAATGTGAATTTCATGGTCATTATCACAAAGTTTATCTTACGACTGTATAATGCTTGTCTGCCATGCCTTGAGATCATTGCTGTAACTCTGTTAAATGACTATGTAGCTCTAGCTCACTATGCAAGTATCATTACTACTTATCATGTGACTATGATGTGCTAGCTCCCTAGCATCTCATCTCGAATCTTGTGGATTAACACTACAGCTCGCTTATACATCCACAGATAGTGCACAATGGATCCTTCTTGGATTATCTCCATCCCTTCCAAGTTTACTCCTCTGAGTAAAATTCATGCCCTCTGACACGATTTTGGACTTTTTGAATAAGATTTGTCTACTCAACACATCACAAGAGATGTGCCATCCTGCAAAATGTCTAAATTGTTTATTGTGGTCACGCTTCGTCAGGCTTCTCCCGAGGTTCCTTCCTACTAGATAAGCAATCAATTTACTCACTCTCTTGAGTGGTTTGCATTCCCTCGAATACCTACTGTGAATGTAAATTAATGTCCTATGTTATACAATAAGTCTGCCAACTTCTACACATATTGGTGCTTGATGCACTGTTAACATTCTCTCGAATGCAATATCTCGCACACTGGCCCTAGAATTGCTCCAAGCTCTTGCAGTCCTCTTTGTCAAGTCCTTAACAACATCTCTTCGCTATTTTCCATGATTGTCTACTTGACTCACAAGCTCCATATGCTTTCGACAATCTACCCCAATCATAGCCCAGCTGATTTGTTATCTCTACCATAACCAAGCTTTGATACCAACTATCACGGGTTGGTAGCTCTTTAGCCAAAACCATGAGCCACAAAATGCTAACTCTTGGCCAACATGCCATCCTTTCATTAAATTTGAGCCACAGTTGGATTAATAATTATGGCATTAAGGATTTTGTTGCCCATATAACCAAAATTTGATACATAACATGTTTGCAAGCTAACATGATCATGTAGTCAAAGCATTAAAGCATATCGAGTTTCAAAGAATGTACTACATAAGAAACCTCTAGTGTATACAAGAAATGACATTTTAAAAATAAGGAAAAGGGCAACTCCATTTCATTAATATATGCCTCATTACATAGTTTTGAATGTGCAGGGGAGTATTTTTAAGCTCCACACTCTGATTCCTAGCCCTAGTCACAGTGCCCACTCGGTCATGGGACACACCCCTCTTAAAAAGCATTATAAGCAAAAGTCCTAATTGTAAGAGTAAATATACTTTTTTCGAGTTGACATAAGAACTTTTCTCCTACCTCCTAAGGGCTCTAATATGACATCTCATATGGATGCAAAGATAAAAATGTAAGGATTATAATCATGTATTTTTCTACTTGTACTAGACAAACGATTAATGCTAAAAAGACATAAATACCCCTAAAATGGGAAAATTTCCAAAAAAATAATCTACAAGTGCATTTACTGCCCAATTTCACCACAAGGCCTCTTCTTCATGCTTGATTTTTAGGCTAAGTTTCGTCCAAAATTGAACATGTTTTCCTACCAAATTAGATCACAAAGGTAACTTATGACACTTGGGTAGTCCCTTCGGCACTTCAAATATCAAGTAGTCCCCTCACTATGCAAAGACTGAGTAGTCGCTCAACAAGTAAAAGACCAAGCAATCACTTCGACACTTCCAAAATCAAGGAGTCCCCTAGGTATGCAAAGACTGAATAGTCGTTTGGCATGTAAACGACTAAGTAATCCCCTCAGTGCTTCAAAGACTAAGTAGTCCCCTTAGTATGCAAAGATCGAGTTGTCACTAACATGTAAAAGACTAAGCAACCCCCTCAATATGCAAAGACTGAGTAGCCACTCGGCATGTAAAAGATTGAGCAGTCCCTTCAACATATAAAGATTGAGTAATCACTCGACATATAAAAGACCAAACAGTCCCCTTGGCATGCAAAGACAAAGCAGTCGCTCACATGTAAAAGAGACTGAGCAGTCTTCTTAGCACTTTAAAGACTAAACAATTCCCTCGGTATGTAAAACTTGAGTAGTCTCTTGATACTAAAAGCCCAAGTAGTCCTTTGGTGCTCAAAACCTGAGTACATCCTCAGCACCTCAAGCCTGAATAATCCTTCAACACTTCGATATCAAGCAATTCCTTTATACTTAAGTAAAAGCACCTAAATGGCAGAACGACCCGTTAAAGGTCAAAATGGTCAAACAACTAGTTGGAAGTCAAATCGATCGGCCATTTGGAAACCCTTAAAAGAACTAGCAAAATTAACAAAGTAAATGGCTCGTTAGAAGCCAAAACATGAAAGCAAATATGAAGACTAAAAGTCGACTGAACACATGACAAAGTAGCATTCAGTCGAAAAAAAGGTCATAAAACGAGCAAAATATATCTAGTACAAAAAAAAAAAAGAAACACCATTGGTCAGAGCTTAAATATTTTTATCTCAAATTAGCCAACTCTATAGACATCCACTTATTAGTTGGCATAGGGATGTAAGAAGTCGCCCCTATTCAAATGACCACGTATAAGTGCGGGGAGGCAAAAGACACATCCCAAAATGAATGAACATTAAACTGTAACTAGTCAACCAGCCTAAGCATAGTATATCATCAAAAGGTACCAATTCATATAACCATAATCAATTGGCTAGGCCAGGACGTGACTAGTTAGCCGACTTAGTAGATAAATTGTTAGGCTTAGATCTATACCTAGCAAACCATCTGAAGGACTCAGTCTAATAACTAATCCATATCACTACCGCCAAGTACACGTTCTACAACAAATCAAGCCATTTAAAAATGGTTGGAGGCCAAAGTTGATCAACTGGTCTATGGCATTGCAAGTTGATCAATGAAGCTCCAAATTGATAGCAAGTCAATCAACTTAACCAAGAGCATGCCAATTAGGCCTATGTTTGACAAAAATAACCCACAGGAGGTTTATAACAAACTTGCACACTCAAGACCATGCACAAATGTTGTGACCACATCCTCAACTGTAGCGAGAATCTTGCTCACACCATTAGTGAGCCAAAAAAACATGAACATTCCCCTTTCGTCTACAAGCACACTAATTGACATGATCAACACTTATATAAACACCAAGGTATTTCCTTTGCAGATCATCTTTACTACATATACTGAAACTCTACTTCTAGAACTAACTTAAGCATTGAAACATATTCAGTAAACCACTTCCATTATGCACCATTGACCTTGTCCCCTGTGTAGCTTGCTCCATCATCAACCACGATCCCTCCCTGTCGATCCGTTCCAATTAAAGAGTTTCAACTAACATTTCCATATTTATCTAGTCATATATGGTAACATAACAATAAAGAGCCATTAATTAAGATAACAATTGTTGCAATTTAAAGAAAATATTCAAACACGTATAATTGAATTGAGTTCACCAAAATAAAAAATATGTATGATTGAAATTACGATTCTTGGTTCTCTTAATATTTTCCTCATTGAATTCTACTTTTTCTATTTTAATGTCATAATATAATTGCACAAACCGACAAATGTATATCACTAAAATTTGTATACTTGTATAGTTATATAGTAACGTAACAATAAAGAGCCATTAATTGGGAAAACAAATTGTTGCAATATAAAGAAAATATTCAGACACGTATAGTCAAATCAAATTCACTAAAATAAAAAATATGTATGGTTGAAATTACAATTCTTAGTTCTCTTAGTATTTTCCTCACTGGGTTTTACTTCTCCCATTTTCATTTCGTGATGTAATTTCACAAATCGACAAACATTTATTACTAATTTTTTCATACTTATACAATTATATGGTAACATAACAATAGAAAGCCATTAATTGGGATAACAAATTATTGTAGTTTAGAGGAAATATTCAAATATATATAATGGAATTAAATTCACTAAAATAAAAAATATGCATGATTGAAATTATGATTCTTGATTCTCTTAGTATTTTCCTTATTGGGTTCTACTTTTTCCATTTTCATGTCATGATATACTTGCACAAATCGACAAGTGTTCATCACTTGCATTTGCATACTTATACAGATAAATGACAACATAATAATAAAAAGCCATTAATTGGGATAATAACTTGTTGCAATTTAAAATATTCAAACTCATGTAATGGAATCGAATTCATTAAAATGAAAAAATATGCATGGTTGAAATTATGATTCTTGATTTTCTTAGTATTTTCCTCATTATGTCCTACATTTTATGTTTCCATGTTATGATGTAATTATACAAATCGATAAATATTTATCACATTGGACAATTGCATACGAAAATCTCCAAATTAATTATATCAATGAGTTAATTATAAATGAAAATAAACTCTAAAAACTTAATTACAAAAAAAAGGTGTAATGATAGAAGTACAAATTAAAGCAAATTATAAGAATGAAAAGCTTAATTTAATCAAAAATTCATAAAAAAAATGCACTTAATTAAATCAAATGATTAATTAAGTAGATAATGAGTGCTGATTCTAACTTTAGTTACAAGTTTTCAATAGTGTAGAGGCAAAATCCAATCACCCTCTTGTCAAAGGGTGAGAGTTTGTGCATTTTTCCCTATAAGAGTAAAACACTATTTTGATCATTCACAAATGCAAATTTTTTTAACTTATTCACTATTTAATTTTAATCTCAATTTAGTCCTTGACAAATTTAATTTTTTTTAATTAAATCCTTCTGATTATCTACCTCATATCTTGTTAACTAAAATAATGATTTGAAGGCCAAAGCTTAATGTGATGTCTTTCAATGTTTGTGTAAATATTAAATATAACTTGGATGAGAAGATTAAGTATTTATATGGATTAAAATATTTTATTAAATGATAAAAAATATCAAATTAAAGTGGTAATCATATATTCTTATTTTTAAATTAAACTCATGTGATAATTTCAAAGTATAACAGAGTTACATAAGCTTTGAATAATATTACATTAGATTTAACTTTTTATATCATCAATTTTATTAACAAAATTAGAAATAAATAAAAAAAAGAACTTGATTGAATAAAATAAAGTTTGTCAAAGACTAAAGATTAAACTAAGAATGAAAATAACATAAGAGATAAATAAATAAGAAAACTTGTTCAAATCAAATAAAATTTATTAAAGATCAACTTGAAAATAAAAAAATTAGATAAGAATTAAATTCTAAAAAAAAGGCACCTAAAGATATTAAAATAATGTTTTCGTAAGATTAGTTGTGGCACTGGCCAAACAGGATGCGGAAATATCGGCAGCCTATATCTTAAATCCTTGAGACACAAAAACCAGAAGGAAGCTTCCAGAAGTAAACGTCAGGGGTACCCACAGAATCACTTAAAAGTCAGAAACCAATACAGTGGGCTCTCGTTGAATTGTCTAAATAGAAAAGGTCACAAGATATATCAAATGCAAAGTACTTCCTCGTTAGTCTTCTCCCTACATTTCCCGCGTTTGATTTGATTACATTGCTCAAAAAACCCATTATTTGATCCAATTACACTAAAAACTTTTTGGGTTTCTGATCAGTTTCTTTTTCTCATGGATTGTCGGCATTTTCTGTCAATTTTGTTCTGTTTACTCTGTTTTCTCCCTGATCGCTCTGTTTCTTTAATTGGATTGCCAAGGTAAGTACCCGTACAAACCCATTTTCAACTTTTCCTTGTCTATGAAGATGACATTGAATAAGAATATTAAACTTGCTATTTTTTTCTTCAGGTATGAATCTGCCCTTAAATTAAACAAAGGATCTTCATCAGTTTCGTTCGATCCCACTCGGGTTACTCAACTTTCATGGCGTCCCAGGTTCTATTCCCTTTTCAGTTTTTTGGTTTTATATTAGAAGGTGTTTTTTTTTGGATTTTTTTTTATTAAATATCGGCTTGCAGAGCTTTTTTATACAAGAAATTTCTATCCGAGGACGAATGTGACCATCTGATCCGTCTGGTGAGATCAATTTTCATTTTTCTTGTATTTAATTTGGTATTGACTGATCCATACATTGAAACAGAAATGTTAATTCTATAATGAGAAAATTAAATGGCTTAAATAATAGTATACAGGTCAAACTTATCTGCTGCTCCCGGTAGTTTTACTCAATTTCTATTTAGCTTCTTATAGTTTAGTTTGGAATTGGTTGTACTTATTTTTACTTTTAATTGGATACTTTTTATTATTTTTCTATTAGATTTTGTCAGTAATCTCACACACGACACATGAATAATAACCTTGTTAACAGTTTATGAATTGAGAGTCACAAGATTCCAATTTTCCTTCCAAAAACAAAATAATCTATAAAATGTTACAATTTTTTCTACGTTATTTGTCACTTAAAACATAAATCCAAATGGTATGTAATGTTTTAATCAATAATAGTTAAGTTACATCAATAAAGCGTTGTACACATATGTCATATGCCAATTACTAGTGGAATTTAACTGAAAAGTAACAGGAGGTTTCACCTAGTATATATTATCTTTAATGCCTGAATTTGTGGAATTAGGCTAAGGATAAGCTGGAGAAGTCTATGGTAGCGGACAATGAATCTGGAAAAAGTATAATGAGTGAAGTCAGAACCAGCTCTGGCATGTTTCTTTCCAAGGCCCAGGTATTTTTGTAGTGCTGCTCCTTAGTGGAGGATGTGCTTTATTTTTATATGGTGTAGAAGGCACAAATTTATTGCACTTGTCTTTGCATTACTTGAAAGACAATTTGTTTTGGATTTGAAAGTTGACATGTTCATCATATAATATAAAATTGAGCAAAAGGAGGACTTTGGCAGACATGCTTGTCCGTGGTGCTTAATAATGAGAAATGTACTAGAAATTAGTTTTAGATGTCTTATTCATCGAGTGAAAAGAGGAAAGTTAGACATGTTTTCAGTTTAGTGAATTTCCCATCTTCTGTATGATATCTTTGTAATGCTATTGCTGCCTCGTAGTGGAGGATCCGCGTTGGTTTTCTTATGATGCAGAAGACACAAATTTGTTCCTCTTGTCTTTATGTTGTAGTACCGGAAAGGCACTTTGTTTTCAATGTGGAAGTCGACATGGTCATCATATAATTATAAATATCTAGCACCAAGAGGGGACTATAGTTGACAGAAACGGTGTTTTCTTGTGCTATTCTAAAATAAACAGTTTTTGTTATTTTCCTTTAGTAGGCGTGATTATATGTGGTGCTTAGTAATGAGAAGTTTATTGGAAATTAGTTTAGATGTCTTATTCATCATATGAGTTGTATCCTGAGAGAAATAGGAAAACAAACATCGATGTGTTAATTGTTAAGGGAATTTTGCATCTTCTGTGTTATTTTTTTACTGTAACCGTTAAGTAAAGAAACCCGATTATATACCTGCTCAATTGTCAGTAGTAATCATGTTGTGTAGAAAAGGGGTTAACCTTTTGCTCCAGATCCTGTGTTTTGTAGATTCTCTCTCTCTCTCTCTCTCCAAACTATAATTCTTGCGGCATAGATGTTTAATTTTTAATTATTTTTTTCGTCCTGTTTTACCTTGAAGGATGATGTAGTTGCTGAAATTGAAGCAAGAATTGCTGCTTGGACCTTCCTACCAGTAGGTACGTACATAATATGGTTCCCGTGCTCATTTCAATTTGTTCTTTTATCATCCCTTTCTCTCTTTAATTAGTTAGGTGTGTCTCTAAAGCTGTTAATGTCACCAGAGAATGGAGAGTCTATTCAAATTTTGCATTATGAGAACGGTCAGAAGTATGAACCACATTTTGATTATTTTCATGACAAGGCCAATCAAGAATTGGGTGGCCATCGTATTGCCACTGTATTAATGTATTTGTCTGATGTTGATAAGGGTGGGGAGACAGTGTTTCCCAGTTCTGAGGTAAAGGGTTCTGTGAAATTTGATTTTCTGATGGTTCCTTATGAATATCCATTTCTGATGGTTCCTTTTGATTCGTTTTTAACTTGTTTGACTTCTTTAGGCGAGGTTGTCCCAGCCAAAGGATGAAAGCTGGTCTGAATGTGCCAGAAAAGGATATTCAGGTATGACTTATTGACTTCATATTATGTTTAGTTTCAAACCTGTTCAATGTGCCATACCCTCAAAGCTCCTTTGTGGTATCTGATTTACTTGAGTGCAAGAGGTTTTATTGGTAGAAGTCCCTTGAATTTGTGGTGGACTTATTATACTTAACTTAAGGATGTCATAGTACCTTTTCTTGGGGCCAGTCTCGTAGTTATATTTTGCTTTTGAAAGTCTCATTTTAAGTATGGAATATTTTGTGACTAGACTACTTCCATGGAATGATTTTACTTTGGATTCATAAAATATGTGGGTGGATGTACGTCTGAAGGTCTAAGTAACCTGTGCTTGACGGTGTCTTTCTTTTTGCTTTGCTTGAAATACTATGTATACTACATTCCCCCTTTTTCATGTTGAACAGTTCTTGACTTTGGCAGAATTAAGCTGCAACAATAAAAAATGACTAATTCTCCCATTACCGTGACTTGGTTTGGTTATTTTGCTGTCTCATTTGGAACCAATAACTGTTAATTTTTTTTTATAGAAAAAGATATTTTTAAAAGAAGAAAGAAGATTACATGAGAAGAGGATGAGCAATCCTCAAAAGAAAGAAAAAGAAAAACTTATGAGATAAGGGCCCGTTTGGATGGGCTTAAAAAAAAAGTGTTTTTTTTTTAAGCTCCAATTTCCTGCTTCCAAAAAAAGCTAAAAACTACTTTTTTTTAAGCAGAAAATTAAAGCTTAAAAAAAAAGTACTTTTTTAACTTTTTGTTACCTTTGTATTTTTTTAAAATTTTTTATTTCTTTTTATTTTGAAAAAAAGTAGCTTTTTTTAAGAAAAAAGTCCATCCAAACGGGCCTTAAAAGTTACATAGAAATAAAAAAGCAGAATAACCACCCAATCAAAGTTGTTAGTAAAACTTTTCCCTTAAAAAATGCTATGAGCTTTAAGTAAAAGCGAAATAAGAAATGCAATCTTATCCCATGCCAAGAACATAGGCTGAAATTGCTGTTTAAAAGTTCGAATATTTCTTGCAACCATATACACCATAAAATAAAACACAAGTCTTGCAACTGTTGTTAAAAAATTAAGTGAATTGTTTTGTTGGAAACCTTCTGTTGCAATTTTTTTCTTTTGTCTTTATTTGGGCAAAATACATTTTTCCCTCTTGAACTTGCCTTGACTAACACTATTGGTATATCAACTTTAAAAGTTACATTTTACTTCCTTTAAATTATGTTAAGTAACACGATTGGTAACAATAACTTACAAAACTACACATGATATCATTTTGCACACATCTGCAATGTCTCTTTCCCAATCTTTGTTGGTTAATGCACAAGATATCTCAGTTTTGGTGGACACACACTTTATCCAGTTTGATAAGAATCAATGCATGCCATCAAAAACAAAAATCAATTTGAACATTGGTATTGGTAAAGGTAGGCAGTGCTTTTGTGTGACACAAGTTGTAATATCTCCTATTTGAACCAACAAAAATTGGGGAGAAGAGATTGCTCCTAGATGTGTGCAAAATAAAGTAAAATGTGTTTGAAGGTGATGTACTAATATTGTTATTTAGTGTAAGTGCAGGGCGGTAAAGTGTAGGTTTTTAAAGTTTATCTCTTCCCCTTAAATGTTCTAAGTGTTAATTGACGAAACATCAGGGGAAAGTTTATCTCTTCCCCCATTTTTGATTGTAATTGTTGATCTTATGAAGCACCCAGTAGCCAAGAGTGTCTTGCATAGATCAAACCTGGTCTTATGAAGTGTTAATTGACGAAACATCAGGGGAAAGTTTACCTCTTGCCCTTTTTTGATTGTAATTATTGATCTTATGAAGCACCCAATAGCCAAGAGTGTCTTGCTAGATCAAACCTGGTCCTCGTTCTCTTCCAGTTTATATTTAGTTTAATCTTCTTTTATATTGATCTTCTTGTGCCTGCATATGTCTTCTAACTGCCGGCTTTTCTGCCCTATATCCTTGGCGTGTTTGTATGATTCCAGTAAAACCTGAGAAGGGTGATGCTTTGCTGTTCTTCAGTCTTCATTTAGATGCAACGACAGATAGTAATAGCTTGCATGGAAGCTGTCCAGTGATAGCGGGTGAGAAGTGGTCTGCAACTAAGTGGATCCATGTGAGGGATTTCGACAAACCAATCAAGCGAACAAACAGCGGGGAATGTGTAGACGAAAATGCCAAGTGCCCGGTGTGGGCGAAAGCAGGCGAATGTGAGAAGAACCCACTTTATATGGTTGGAAATGAACAAGCCAGAGGTTTCTGTACGAAGAGTTGCAATGTCTGCTAAATAAGTTTGGGTCTCAATGGCATGTAGACTCATGATTACATCGTAAAGAAATCTTGTATATAACACTCAGTTGACATGAGCTCAGCTCCGGCAGTACTTACCTAGCAGCTTGCTGCTTGCTTGTTTATTGGTCTTCATTACTAGGGAAGGAAATGAGAATGTCAGAGTTTTTTTTATTTTATTTTATTTTTTACCTTTAACTTTTACTCTGATGTTAATAATACTTGTTAATTTTTATTTGAATCAATTTTATTTTTTAATTTTTAAAATAAATGTAATGTCAAATACTTCAAAAATCAATTATTTGTTAAATGGAATAATTTTAGGTGATTGAATGGAATATTAATTGAATTATGACATATTATTTAATGTTAAAAAGCAAAATTCTCACTTTTTTGTATAAAAAACTTTGTTGTGAGATTAAAAGGTAAAAACTAAAACTAGCTTACAACATTAATCCATAAAAGAAAAAAGGTTGAAGAAAATATAAATCAAAAAATTTTTGCTACCCCAAAAAGATGGTCTTGAGTTGGAATTGATTTATGATATCTCTATCAAAAAGTTTTTACTGTAGAAGTAGTGTATTATCCACAGATGCAGACGAGATTTTAGAATCCAAAACAAATAGAAATTGTGCTCTAATTTAATGAAGAAGAAGATGCAATTTTGAATTTGGAGAGTAAAAAGCTCTTATTTTAATTAATTCAACAACCTTTTATAATCCAATCAATTTATCAATATTCTGTCTAATCAAATAGGATTTTATTGTTTAGAAAATGATTTTTTAAAGTGTTTGACATTGTGTTGTATTTATTTTGAAAGTTAAACATATAATTGATTCACAAAAAAATTAGTGAGTATTATTAAAACTCAAGTAAGGATAAAAAAAATACAATTTTATCTTTCTTTTTTTTTATTTTTATGGACAAAGAACTGATTTCTTCTCATCGGCTCATGTATCAGTTCTCAAACATAGGTAATCAATGAAACCGTTGCTCATTGTAGACCAATCATGTTTACCAATATTTCAAATTTGTTGATTGTACAGTAAATAATTTCAAATTAATATGAAATTTTGTGCAAATGATTTATGTGATAAATATTTTAAATTCAACAATAAATTTTATGAACAACTTATTTTTTTAAAAAAAATTATGTAATAATATAAATATATATTTGATTGACATTGATATAAATCAATCAATCTTAAAAAAAAAAAAAAAAACTCTTAATGCTTTCTGAACACGGAATACTGCTTGACATCTTATTCTCTTATTTGATGCACCCTCCAGTTTGTCACTGTACGCATTGTTTTCTCTCCATTTTTATATAATATAAACTATGTTTTCTTTGTTTTTGGCAGTCAAAATAAATAAATAAATAAATCTTTTCAATTTTAGCGGTCAAAATAAATAAATAGATATGCATTTAACAAATAAATTTGCATTTAACGATAGGGATCAAATCTAATATTTGAAATTTGCCCACTTTGTAGCATCTAAATATCATATAAAATGGTGCGTCAGAATAGGTCCCTTCCAAGATAGCAAAACACGTAGGAGGCATATGGAAGTTGACACGTCTAAACAACAAGACTAAGCAATGATTTGATCAAATGATATCATCACATTTAATTGCGATGGATAAAATTAGTGGCCAAGTTGGAGATGGGGTAACGCTAAACTGTCATTTAAAGACTGAAAACTGAAAGGAAATGAAAAATTATCCTTAAAATTTTAATATATAAGAAAACAATTTTTTTCCCTTTTATATTTTTTTCTGTCATCAAACATATTAGTCTTTAAAAGACAAAACGAGACAAAGGAAATTAGGAAATCAATTTAGCAATATATGATAAATGCATTGAGACATTGTATCCTTTCTGTGGACGCAGTAATAAAATAAAATGAATATTTTTCACTGGACATATACCTCATAATTATAATAAAAACACATGAAATAACAAGCTTAAAGCTTAGCTTGTTGAATATAGTTTATCCACATATGAATTTTTGTACTCGTAAAATATGAAAAAGCCACAAAAGTTCTAATGATAATTTAAAGATGATTTTAGTAATATATATATATATATATATATATATATATAACTCTTCAAATTATTATATTTTGTCAACATGTGACTCTTCAATAATCGATTCATCGTATCTGTAATGTGTAATTCCAAAGTATACTGATTCATCCATCAAGCTATTCATCTTCCCACTTCTACGTCAAGAAAGAAGATAATATTTCATCACATGCATCTCTCTTTAAGTAAATATTACATATATACTTTATACATTTCATCTTCTCATGTACAAAAATTATCAAGAACACATGTATAGGCCCACAGGAAAGTGCATGGATTTGTAGCCACTTAGGTATATGATGAGACGAAATTATGTTACTAATCATTACATAAATTAAGATCACTCATAAAATATGTATATAAATATTAATATCTTTACTCCAATAAAATCTATGCATTTTATGACAAAGAATTCTACCATTATTCATCAGTCTCATTAGGTCTTTAGAACCAAAATTCACTCACCACAATCATTATATATATATATATATATATAAAACTTTCTTTAATAAAAATAAATCAACACATTTAGTTTCTCCCATTCACTATTTCTTAAATATATTGTTAGAGTATCTTCTGAAATCTTTAAAAAAAAAAGGGACTAATTGAAATTGGCAATTAGTAATGAAATTTAGTTAAAATGTAACTAATGAGAAGAATGAAATACTACGAGAGAATTTCTATAGAAATCATGTTTTGAAATATGATCTAACTGGTTCAATTCGTCAAACTTACATAATTTATAGAAATGAGTGTTTCAAAATTCCATTAGACCAGTTGAACTAATAAACTGACGTCTCTAACGAATGAAGTGACTATTGAAACTTAGAATAGGCTAAAAATTGTGTTAGCCCGCCGCTTCAACCCGGTCAAAACTAGGGTTAACCTTTGACACACTTCAACCCTATTCCGAGTTCCTGAAAAATAATTAGATGAAACGTACTAGACACCAATGAATGAACGGAGACAACCCAACCACTCGGTTAATGTTCTATTTCTTTGTTATATAGCGTGCAAACAATATATTTATTATACACTTGCAAATAAGTTATATTAATTTTATTTTTATTTAAATGTAACTTAAATAGTTGTCTCATATAAGATATTATATAATTAGTTAAAATAATTCTCACTTATTTTAAAATATATATTGATTTGGCTTGAATTATATGTGTCATTATAAAAAAAAAGAAAAAGAATATAAATAATAGTAATTCAAATGTCTCTGATTTTGAATAAACTAGACATGAAGATATAAAAAATTATATTTAAGACTTCAAATTCACACCACTAATACAAACTTAATAATTTAAAAACATTTATATTAATAATATGATATATTAATTTTTTTATCATATATTTATAAATATGAAAATATTTTAATCAATTAACTATTGATCTGATTGATTTTGAACTAATTCAATTATGATTCAATAATTTCATCATATCGAAGACCGAACCAGATTTCAAAATATTGTTGAAAACATGTGAAAAATATACTTTCGTGAAAATAGATCACATGCAGCAAATTTACACTTTACGGCTATCTTAAAAATTAGAGAAATGTTGTTTTTACATACAAAAAAAAAAAAAAAAAAAAAAAAAAAGCCCTTTACACGTACCTCCGTGATAGAAAAAAATTGTTGACTAATTTTTCTCTCATCTTTTTTTTTCTTTTCACAATATAAGATCTCCTTTTCTTTGCACTATATATATATAAAAAAAACTCTCAAGATAGCAACGATTATGTAATGTATATAGTGACGGTCATGAGAACCACATGAAAATATGACGCTAGGTCAACATAGCAACGATTAAAAGGAATCGCAAGAAATTGTATTTTTTAAAAATTTGTAAATTAATTTAACAACAGTTTATTTAATCACCGCAATATTTTTTTTTATAAAAATTTATAATATAATTTAGCGATGGTTAAATAATCACCACTATTATTTTAAAAAATGTATTTAATTTAGCAACGGTTGGTTAATGGTTGCTATTTTTTTAATTTCAGTTTTAATATAGCGACAGGTGTTTAATCATTGCTAAACTTTTGTAATATTTTTTTTTTAAATTTCAAGTCGTTCAATCTTTTTATTCCATTAGTTAATAACACCAATTATCCCTATAAAATATAAATGCAAACTCATAGTGCAATAAAAATAACATTCATTCAAATATAATAAAAATGACATTCATTCGAATAAAATA